>CM051038.1:6735357-6762857 GCA_027627225.1 Congeria kusceri | reverse complement strand
AATGCAGTAACATCATGTATAATCAAAAACAGTAATAATAATAATTAATTCTGAAATCTACAGATATTTACTATATCAGTACAATACTTATTTGTAATTAGTTTTGTACAGAAGGTATTATATTTAACATAGCCGCTGTAATAAGAGGCGCATCATGTAGATGCTCCTACAGGTGCACTCTTGAGCGAATATCTTTATTTTATACAAATATATTTACAGATCCATGCAAACAATGTACTGTATATAGAAATGCCAACAGTAGCAGCAGTAGAAGTAGTAGTAGTAGTAGAAGAAGTAGTAGTAGTAGTGGTGGTGGTGGTGGTGGTGATAGTAGTAGTATAAAAAATTGTAGTAGAAGTAGTAGTGGTATAAGTAGTAGAAGTAATAATAGTACTATAACTCACACCACCCCCTATACTACTCCTCTGACTACTACTTACACTATCCACAAACACAACCTCTATTCCTCTGAGTATTGCAATCACTCCCAACACCATTACTACTACTCATCAGACTATTACTAACACCACCACCACTTCTCCGACTACTATTTATTGCTACTACGAGTAAGACAACGACTACTACTACTACTACTTCTACTTTTACACTATTCACCACCACTGCTACTACCCCACTAACACCACTAAACGCAGAAAAGTGTAATGGTAAAATGAGTTGTAGTGGCGGTGGTGTGTGTTAATTGCAGTCGAAGAGTAGAAGTGGTGGTGGTAGTGTATGTTTTAGCCAGAGTGTAGTAGCAGAGGCGTTTGTTGGAGGAGTAAAGGTGGTGACGATGTTATTGTTATTAGTAGTCGCAGAAGTAGGTGGTTATGGCGGTAGAATTAGTAATAGTAGTAATTACGGTGTTGGGAGTGTTAGTCATTGACTGAGAAGGTAGAAATTGTGGTGGTGCTAGTGTCAGTAAATGTCGGAGGATTAGCAGAGGTGGTGATGTTAGTTTGTAGTAGTCAGAGGAGAAGTTATGGTGGTGGTTTTAGTAGCAATCAGAGGAGTACTAATAGCAGCGGTGTTAGTGCTAGTAGTAGTGGCAGGAGTAGAAGTAGTGGCAGTGTACGTGTAAGATGTAGTCGGAGGATACATATTGGTCGTGCTGTTAGTGTTAGTAGTAATGGCAGGAGTAGAAGTAGTGGCAGTGTACGTGTAAGATGTAGTCGGAGGATACATATTGGTCGTGCTGTTAGTGCTAGTAGTAGTGGCAGGAGTAGAAGTAGTGGCAGTGTACGTGTAAGATGTAGTCGGAGGATACATATTGGTCGTGCTGTTAGTGCTAGTAGTAGTGGCAGGAGTAGAAGTAGTGGCAGTGTACGTGTAAGATGTAGTCGGAGGATACATATTGGTCGTGCTGTTAGTGCTAGTAGTAGTGGCAGGAGTAGAAGTAGTGGCAGTGTACGTGTAAGATGTAGTCGGAGGATACATATTGGTCGTGCTGTTAGTGTTAGTAGTCGGAGGAGGAGTAGTGGTGGTGGTGGCATTAGTATTATTACCAGTCGAGGGAGTAGTAATAGTGGTGGTGTTAGTGTAAGTAGTAGTAGTAGGAGTAGTAGGGGTGGTGGCATTAGTATTATTACCGGTCGAGGGAGTAGTTATAGTGGTGGTGTTAGTGTAAGTAGTAGTAGTAGTAGGAGTAGTAGTATGCCTAGGAGTAGTAATAGTGGTGGTGTTCGTGTAAGTAGTAGTAGTAGTAGGAGTAGAAGTATGCGTAGGAGTAGTAATAGTGGTTTTGATAGTGTTACTAGCAGTCGGAGGAGTAGCAGTCGTGTGGTGGTGGAGTAAATCTTAGTTGGAGGAATTGCAGAAGTGGTTACGCTTGTGTTAGTGGTAGTACTGGTGATGAAGGTGTTAGTATTCGTCGGAGGAGTAGAAGTGATGGTTGTGTTAGTGCTAATAGCAGTCGGAAGAGAAGTGTTGGTGGTGCTGGTAGTGATATAAGTAGTTCTACCGTAGTTGTAGTAGTAGTTACTGTTGCGATAAAATAGTATAAGTGAAAGTTACTGTTGTCCTGGTAAAGGAGTAGCAGTAGAATTAGCTGTTGAATTAGACATAGTAAGGTAACATACTGTTATGTATGGTGTCCTGTTACTGCCATCGTAGTTTCGCGACTTCGACCTGTGCTTATGAAATGGCGCGCCGACACGATACGCTGAGGCGCCGACACGATACACAGAAGCGCCGACACGATACGCCGAAGCGATATTAACGTCGCAATCTCGAGTGTGTTTTTTTCATATGTGGCTATGAAATTGGGCGAAGATACGAATATACGAAGATTCTACGTTCATATCGCTTCGGCGCATTGTGTCAGCGTGTCGGCACATCGTGTTGGCGCGTCGGCGCATCATCTCGGCGCTTTGGCGTATCGTATCGGCGCCTCGGCGTATCGTGTCGGCGCGTCGGCGTATCGTCTCGGCGCGTCGGTGTATCGTCACAGCGCGTCGGCGTATCGTCTCGGCGCGTCGACGTATCGTGTCGGCCCGTCGGCGACCTCAGAAAAGAAAGTGCGCCTAGACGATACGCCGACGCGCCGACACGATGCGCCAAAGCGCCGAGACAATGCGCCGACCCGATGCGCCGACGCGCCGAGACAATGTGCCGACGCGCCGACACGATTCGCCGAAGCGCCAAGACAATTCCCCGACACGATGCGCCGACGCGCCAACACGATGTACCGACGCGATTTGAATGTCTTCATCTTCGTATCTTCACCCAATTTTATAGCAACATATGAAAACACACACTAGATTGCGATGTTAATATCGCTTCGGCGTATCGTGTCGGCTCTTCGGCGCATCGTCTCGGCTCATCGGCGTATCGTGTCGCTTTTACTTTTGCAACTACTACTATTACTATTACTACTACTACTACTACTACTACTACTACTACTACTACTACTACTACTACTACTACTACTACTACTACTACTACTACTACTACTACTACTACTACTACTGCGTCTGTAAGACACGATGTTTTGTATATATACGACTGATAAATGTCTGGTTGGGATGTTGCATAATAAACATTCATAGGATTATTGGGATTACATATGTTTGCTATACTTTTTTACTACAATATCAATTATTAATGTATAAGACATTTTTGAAAGTTGATATCCAGTCGAGGCGTCTTTTTAAAATTTCATTTATATGTAATTTGATGGAATTTTATAATAATTATTAATGTCTACTACATTCATAATTTATTTTGAAAACCTTTAAATGTAGACATAAATGCCAACCGACATATGCGGTCGAATGTGAACTGACGACAGTAAGTTATACCCGTATGGGTATAATTATTTTTACATTTATAAAATGTACTGAAAACGGATAATGGATATTATGGTCAATACGCACGTTGTTTTAACCACATTTATTAGAATAATAATTACGCATGAAAACCGTGAATATGCATTTCATTAAATAGTTTGAATGATAAAAGAGAGTAAAAAGTTTCAAACATTTTAAAATAATTATGAAAAGATGTTTGTGTTTACACAGAGTCTTACGTATTTTTCATGATAACACGCCGACATTTCAAATTCAAATCTATTATGTTTTCAGAGGCAAATTTGAAGTTTGCTTAAATACTTTTTCATACATGCCGAGCAGTTATGGATAAAATTAATTGAAATATGTTTTAATATTATGCAGTATATCGTATTTTGTTTGTGCCATATAAGATCTATTTAATAAGCATTTTATAATGTTATCTCGAGTTACTGTAAACTTTAAAAATGTGCGTAATTTTAAAAATTGTGTAACTTCAAAACGAATTTGGTGGCATGTACATGAACTTGTTATCACACTTTGATTATTTTGATCAACAAAACATAACATCACCAGCAGAATTAACAGTATTATTAACAACAGTATAAGCAGTAGCATTATAAGCAGTAATAGTAATTGTTGAACTAGAAAACTCTCGAAAAGTGCAGACTTCTGTCGAGGCAGATCATTTCATACTATATGTGCTGTGTAACTACTAAGTTATACAGCGTTATAAGGTGGAAAGATGCCTTTATCATAACAAAAAAGAATATATAAAACATATTGGATCCAGAATATGCTTTGGACCATCCAAAAATGCATGCATTAGTAGCCCCTAAATAGGGCTTAGTTTCTCATAGTGATGACAATACTGATGATGACCTTAACGATGATGATGATGATGATGATGATGATGGTAATTCTGATGATGGCAATGATGATGATGATGATGATGATGATGATGGTGATGATGATGATTATGACGATGATGATGATTACTATGTAATTATGCTCCAAATAATGATTTCATCGATTGTCGCGATACAATTTTACCATAAAATATGTGAACAATGTGACACGTACGCATACCCCCTGTTTGGCCAATCACATTCTTCACTCTTATAAATGTGACAAATGATATCCTATTCTTCACAGGCGTGTGAAAAATATGATTTGTAAAAAATATGATCCTACAGAGCTTTAACATGTTAAACATTAGGTTGCTATATTTGGATGACATAGTTTGTGTTATCCTTCTTTGCTACTTGCTTGACTATAATATTAAAATACGATATTTTACGGGATATTTGTCAGTCTGTTGGGAACTAACAAGTCAAAAATGAATGTACTACTACTACTACTACTACTACTACTACTACTACTACTACTACTACTACTACTACTACTACTACTACTACTACTACTACTACTACTACTACTACTACTACTATTACTACTACTACCACTATTACTACTACTACTACTACTACTATTACTACTACTACTGCTGCTGCTACTACTACTACTACTACTACTACTACTACTACTACTACTACTACTACTACTACTACTACTACTACTACTACTACTACTACTACTACTACTACTACTGCTGCTGCTGCTACTGCTACTACTACTCCTACTACTACTACTACTACTACTACTACTACTACTACTACTACTACTACTACTTCTACTACTGCTACTACACTACTACTACTACTACTAGTACTACTAGTACTACTAATTCTACTACTGCTGCTGCTACTGTTGGTGCTTTAATTATGAGAAAAACATGAATAAAAACAACTATAGCTGCTGATGCTACTACAACTAATGCTATTACTACTTTTAATTATCATAATTATATACTTTTTAAATAGTTCAAGCAAAGTATGGAACAGGTTTATGCCATAGTGGGACTCCCACAATTAAAATACAAACTCTACAACCACATAACTCTACTTCATTAGAATCGTTCTTCCTATAGTATACTATATAGCATATCGTGAACAAACATTTATATAATATAAACTTATCATTCTTATAAAACATTACAAACATTTGTATAATAAAACGTTATCTTTGTTATAAAACGCATATTTTATATGTTTATTAGAAATGTCTGAAAATATACAATATCTTGGTTATGCATTTCCAAGAGAAACTTTAACTCTTGGTGATCACATATTGACTCTCTTACACATTGCAGGTAGAAAGTGGTTGAAAATATATATTAAATGTATCTTATTTTTTGAGATGCGTCTACAACAGAGAGAAAATAAACAAAACCAACTCAAACGTCTGAATTATGCATATAGGATTTTCAACATTAACACATAGCGCCATGTTGACAACGGACACGTCCTTGGTATATCACTTCATGACATACTAAGCTTGATGTACCAGTATACAAATATAAATATCATTACTTATCTGCCAATAAACTAAATAAATAATTATTACAAAACAACCATTTATAGAATGTACAGATATCATATGGTCGCAGAAAACCTTAGGAGGGGATCCATATAGCCTTGTGATACTCATCTCCAGTATATATTTCTTATAATGCATTAAAAGGGTTAACTTGCATATCTAATCAAAATACATTTTAGCAAAGTGCGTTTTATAGACCAGTCGCACGTTATTCGTTCCTGGTAGCGTAACACGACGTTGCGTCAATATGTCAAGCTGCCTATTAACGTTTTAATAAGAAACATTTTAAGTTTATTGTCTTATGTACGAACAGATTTATATATTACTTCGGATGCTTAAATCAATTAAGAATAAACCGTATTTTTAAGTATTTATTAAACTTAAGAAGACAAAATCTTAAATTCAATTTCCTACTGTCGAAAACGTATCATCAATAAATATCAGCTCTTATACTGAGCAGCAAACATATATGTGTATTCATGAATAATTGTCAGTGGATACGACTTACTCTTCAGAAATTCATGTCAGAGGATATGATAATACGGCAAGTCAACTGCCGTGGTTAGTTTGTTCCGAGCACGACACTTCCGCTTCCTGTCCCTTTCATATTGCACATTAAGTAGCCTTAGCGCGTTCTCCGCTCTCCCGACACTTTTGTAGATTTGACCTTGTATTCTCGTTCAAAATTGATGATTCATTTTTATAAGTATTTCCCATTTTTCATTTATACTTCTGTTTATCTTTTTTTTATATTTAAGCATGCTATTATGTTCGATCAGAATAACACTATTATCAATGAATGCAGGGTGAGCCTTTTTACGCTATTAACGTCAGGCTATAAAGTGTTCTTGTGCCAAATGACGGATTTGACAACAACAACAACAACCAACAACACTAATAATAATAATAATAGTAATAGTAATAATAATAATAATAATAATAATAATAATAATAACAATAATAATAATGTTACATATGTATTAAATACATTAAATTGATAGAAATAAAAAAAAGATAGCAAGAAACAAAAACAAACATTATAAAAGTTCCATCTTCAAACAATAAAATGATGTATTCGACTATCCGTATCATTCCATATGACAGTCTTGAATTCAAATGAGCCACGTTTAGAACAGGCCGAACTACGGTCCGGGGCGGTTCCAGGATTTCGGGTTAGGGGGGGGGGCATTAACTCTGGATCGTGCAGTTATAACTCCGTTATGTTGCCCGTGGGTCTGCAGTGATATATATATTTATATACAAAAATAATCTTTGCACATCATCATCATCATCATCATCATCATTATCATCATCATCATCATCATCGTCATCATAATCACTGAATAATTTAGCTCTATTACTTCACCGTAGTATGGGATCCACCTGTTTGAGTTGACATTCAATGTTATATACATTAAGAAGATCTTTAAACATGTAAAATCCGTAGAGCTCTCTGACTGCATTCAAAAACACAAGCATTGAGAATTATTTGTATTATTTATTTACCGACGTGTAATGTCATTAAATAACTCACACGTTCACACTCATGCTAATTGATTGTCTTCAAAGTGCTATGAATTGTGTTTTTATCGAAGCGAAGTAATGGACAGTCGAACATTTGTTTACACGAAATATGAAAGATAGTCGTATGATGGCGTTGTGAACTGTGTACAGCTCATAGTCATAAGATGATGATGATCATTTTCATTATTATCATTGCCATCGTCAGCAGCACCAATATCAGCATCAGGTTCCTCATCAACACAGTGTTGCAAATGCAAGCAATGTCTGTCTGTCTGTCTGTCTGTCTGTCTGTCTGTCTGTCTGTCTGTCTGTCTTTGTGCTCCTGCCTGTCCGTCCGTCCGTCTGTCTGCCTGCCTGCCTGCCTGCCTGCCTGCCTGCCTGCCTGCCTGCCTGCCTGCCTGCCTGCCTGCCTGCCTGCCTGCCTGCCTGCCTGCCTGCCTGCCTGCCTGCCTGCCTGCCTGCCTGCCTGCCTGCCTGCCTGCCTGCCTGCCTGCCTGCCTGCCTGCCTGCCTGCCTGCCTGCCTGCCTGCCTGCCTGCCTGCCTGCCTGCCTGCCTGCCTGCCTGCCTGCCTGCCTGCCTGCCTGCCTGCCTGCCTGCCTGCCTGCCTGCCTGCCTGTCTGTCTGTCTGTCTGTCTGTCTGTCTGTCTGTCTGTGTCTGTCTGTCTGTCTATCTGTATGTCTGCATTTCTGTTGTCTGTCTGTCTGCTACTGTCGCTGTTTCTGCTTTTGCCACCGGTGCTGCTGCTGATGATTATGTTTAATGCTGGTCACTCACCATATGAGTAACAGTGAATGGCTTGAAAATCAAAACGCAAACATTAAAAAGTGCGCTTCAACGACTAAAGTTGTTTCGTCGTGTGAATTACAGTGACATATTAAGAATTACAGTTTTTATTTCAGAATTTAAAAAGAAGAGTTCGGAATGTCCCTTGATTTAAAAAAAGAAATGTCCTTTTCTGCCATACTAGGACAAACGCGCACGAGTGACCAGAAAGGGAGGTAAAACTTTAAATGTTAATAATATAACTAAGTCGTAATAACGAGATACTAAACCGTAATTAAGACATAACAGGTAGTAGTTACGAGAAAAAATCGCAACTTTTACGAGATACTAAATTGTGATTACGACTTACAAAGATAAATATATTTATTTAGATTAATACACCCAAGTTTACTGTACATGACTATAATGAATATGCTAGAGGAAAAACTACTTTGATGTAAAATATCATGTGTTTAAATCAAATATGCAGTAATCGAATAGGCGGTAAATATGCAGAAATATCCGACAGGCCAAACGATTTCAATGAATAGGATTTTTATTCGGATACAGAATCATGGAAGCGCAGCCTTAAATGTTCATAAATGGTAGCTAGTTTGTTTGATTTAACCACAGTCACCATCATTAAAATCATTTATTTTAAATCTTCAAATATTCAAAATCTTATTTTAAAATGTTGAAAGCCAGAATCAAAAAGAAAGACAATAATAATTACCCGGATGTGGATGCATAAATTGAAATGCTGGGAAACGGTAAGGTCATTCAATTATTTAATGTAGTGAATGTAGGGAGTTTGTAGGACTTCGAAGCCGAATTCGAGTCAGAAAGTAAGATTAGAAAAACAAAACACAAAAAAAAAATAAAGACACTAAAACGGATTAATATTTTGCGTATGCATGTACAAACTAAAGGAATTGTAGCCTTATTGGCCCCTTTGAGGAATAATGACTTCAAATAACATATTAACATAATTACTGTCGTTATGTTTGTGTCTTTCTGCATATTGTATCACTTCGTAGTGCTAAGTTTAACATTGCGTAGAGTCCATTTGTAATGTACATGGTATATCATGTTGTTTCACAAAAACAATATTCAATTTCGAAATGTCGAAAGGATATTCAGTAAACATGTTGAGTTCACAGTGAACACAAGGAATACCCCGGACTTCTCACTTGAAACACATATTTTGGTTATAAAGGAAATAACCTGATTACATAGTTCTATGAGTATGGATTGCCAGTATTCAACACTGTGTGTGCTGACATTACATAGTTCTATGAGTGTGGATTGCTAGTATTCAACACTGTGTGTGCTGACATTACATAATTCTATGAGTGTGGATTGCTAGTATTCAACACTGTGTGTGCTGAAATTACATAGTTCTATGGGTGTGGATTGCTAGTATTCAACACTGTGTGTGCTGACATTACATAGTTCTATGGGTGTGGATTGCTAGTATTCAACACTGTGTGTGCTGACATTATATAGTTCCATGAGTGTGGATTGCTAGTATTCAACACTGTGTGTGCTGACATTATATAGTTCTATGAGTGTGGATTGCTAGTATTCAACACTGTGTGTGCTGACATTACATAATTCTATGAGTGTGGATTGCTAGTATTCAACACTGTGTGTGCTGACATTACATAGTTCTATGAGTGTGGATTGCTAGTATTCAACACTGTGTGTGCTGACATTACAAGTTCTATGGGTGTGCTTTGCTAGTATTCAACACTGTTTGTGCTGACATTACATAGTTCTATGAGTGTGGATTGCTAGTATTCAACACTGTTTGTGCTGACATTACATAGTTCCATGGGTGTGCTTTGCTAGTATTCAACACTGTTTGTGCTGACATTACATAGTTCTATGGGTGTGCTTTGCTAGTATTCAACACTGTTTGTGCTGACATTACATAGTTTTATGAGTGTGGATTGCTAGTATTCAACACTGTGTGTGCTGACATTACATAGTTCTATGGGTGTGCTTTGCTAGTATTCAACACTGTTTGTGCTGACATTACATAGTTCTATGAGTGTGGATTGCTAGTATTCAACACTGTGTGTGCTGACATTACATAGTTCTATGGGTGTGCTTTGCTAGTATTCAACACTGTTTGTGCTGACATTACATAGTTCTATGAGTGTGGATTGCTAGTATTCAACACCGTGTGTGCTGACATTACATAGTTCTATGAGTGTGGATTGCTAGTATTCAACACTGTGTGTGCTGACATTACATAGTTCTATGAGTGTGGATTGCTAGTATTCAACACTGTGTGTGCTGACATTACATAGTTCTATGAGTGTGGATTGCTAGTATTCAACACTGTTTGTGCTGACATTACATAGTTCTATGAGTGTGGATTGCTAGTATTCAACACTGTGTGTGCTGACATTACATAGTTCTATGAGTGTGGATTGCTAGTATTCAACACTGTGTGTGCTGACATTACATAGTTCTATGAGTGTGGATTGCTAGTGTTCAACACTGTGTGTGCTGACATTATATAGTTCTATGAGTGTGGATTGCTAGTATTCAACACTGTTTGTGCTGACATTACATAGTTCAATGAGTGTGTATTGCTAGTATTCAACACTGTGTGTGCTGACATTACATAGTTATATGAGTGTGGATTGCTAGTATTCAACACTGTGTGTGCTGACATTACATAGTTCTATGAGTGTGGATTGCTAGTATTCAACACTGTGTGTGCTGACATTACATAATTCTATGAGTGTGGATTGCTAGTATTCAACACTGTGTGTGCTGACATTACATAGTTCTATCAGTGTGGATTGCTAGTATTCAACACTGTGTGTGCTGACATTACATAGTTCTACGAGTGTGGATTGCTAGTATTCAACACTGTGTGTGCTGAGATTATATAGTTATATGAGTGTGGATTGCTAGTATTCAACACTGTGTGTGCTGACATTATATAGTTCTATGAGTGTGGATTGCTAGTATTCAACACTGTGTGTGCTGACATTACATAATTCTATGAGTGTGGATTGCTAGTATTCAACACTGTGTGTGCTGACATTACATAGTTCTATGAGTGTGGATTGCTAGTATTCAACAATGTGTGTGCTGACATTACATAGTTCTATGAGTGTGGATTGCTAGTATTCAACACTGTTTGTGCTGACATTACATAGTTCTATGAGTGTGGATTGCTAGTATTCAACACTGTGTGTGCTGACATTACATAGTTCTATGAGTGTGGATTGATAGTATTGTATTATAATGTGTGTGCTGACATTAAATAGTTCTATGAGTGTGGATTGCTAGTATTCTACACTGTGTGTGCTGACATTATATAGTTCTATGAGTGTGGATTGCTAGTATTCAACACAGTTTGTGCTGACATTACATAGTTCTATGAGTGTGGATTGCTAGTATTCAACACTGTGTGTGCTGACATTACATAGTTCTATGAGTGTGGATTGCTAGTATTCAACACTGTGTGTGCTGACATTACATAGTTCTATGAGTGTGGATTGCTAGTGTTCAACACTGTGTGTGCTGACATTATATAGTTCTATGAGTGTGGATTGCTAGTATTCAACACTGTTTGTGCTGACATTACATAGTTCTATGAGTGTGTATTGCTAGTATTCAACACTGTGTGTGCTGACATTACATAGTTATATGAGTGTGGATTGCTGGTATTCAACACTGTGTGTGCTGACATTATATAGTTCTATGAGTGTGGATTGCCAGTATTCAACACTGTGTGTGTTGACATTATATAGTTCTATGAGTGTGGATTGCTAGTATTCGACACTGTGTGTGCTGACATTACATAGTTCTATGAGTGTGGATTGCTAGTATTCAACACTGTGTATGCTGACATTACATAGTTGTATGAGTGTGGATTGCTAGTATTCAACACTGTTTGTGCTGACATTACATAGCTCTATGAGTGTGTATTGCTAGTATTCAACACTGTGTGTGCTGACATTACATAGTTCCATGAGTGTGGATTGCTAGTATTGAACACTGTGTGTGCTGACATTATATAGTTCCATGAGTGTGTATTGCTAGTATTCAACACTGTTTGTGCTGACATTATATAGTTCTATGAGTGTGGATTGCTAGTATTCAACACTGTGTGTGCTGACATTACATAGTTCCATGAGTGTGTATTGCTAGTATTCAACACTGTTTGTGCTGACATTATAAAGTTCCATGAGTGTGTATTGCTAGTATTCAACACTGTGTGTGCTGACATTATATAGTTCTATGAGTGTGGATTGCTAGTATTCAACACTGTTTGTGCTGACATTACATAGTTCTATGAGTGTGTATTGCTAGTATTCAACACTGTGTGAGCTGACATTACATAGTTATATGAGTGTGGATTGCTAGTATTCAACACTGTGTGTGCTGACATTACATAGTTCTATGAGTGTGGATTGCTAGTATTCAACACTGTGAGTGCTGACATTACATAATTCTATGAGTGTGGATTGCTAGTATTCAACACTGTGTGTGCTGACATTACATAGTTTATGAGTATGGATTGCTAGTATTCAACACTGTGTGTGCTGACATTATATAGTTCTATGAGTGTGGATTGCTAGTATTCAACACTGTGTGTGCTGACATTTTATAGTTTTATGAGTGTGGATTGCTAGTATTCAACACTGTGTGTGCTGACATTACATAATACTATGAGTGTGGATTGCTAGTATTCAACACTGTGTGTGCTGACATTACATAGTTCTATGAGTGTGGATTGCTAGTATTCAACACTGTGTGTGCTGACATTACAAGTTCTATGGGTGTGGATTGCTAGTATTCAACACTGTGTGTGCTGACATTACATAGATCTATGACTGTGGATTGCTAGTATTCAACACTGTTTGTGCTGACATTACATAGTTCTATGAGTGTGGATTGCTAGTATTCAACACTGTGTGTGCTGACATTACATAGTTCTATGAGTGTGGATTGATAGTATTGTATTATAATGTGTGTGCTGACATTAAATAGTTCTATGAGTGTGGATTGCTAGTATTCTACACTGTGTGTGCTGACATTATATAGTTCTATGAGTGTGGATTGCTAGTATTCAACACTGTTTGTGCTGACATTACATAGTTCTATGAGTGTGGATTGCTGGTATTCAACACTGTGTGTGCTGACATTACATAGTTCTATGAGTGTGGATTGCTAGTATTCACCACTGTGTGTGCTGACATTACATAGTTCTATGAGTGTGGATTGCTAGTGTTCAACACTGTGTGTGCTGACATTATATAGTTCTATGAGTGTGGATTGCTAGTATTCAACACTGTTTGTGCTGACATTACATAGTTCTATGAGTGTGTATTGCTAGTATTCAACACTGTGTGTGCTGACATTACATAGTTATATGAGTGTGGATTGCTAGTATTCAACACTGTGTGTGCTGACATTATATAGTTCAATGAGTGTAGATTGCTAGTATTCAACACTGTGTGTGCTGACATTATATAGTTCTATGAGTGTGGATTGCTAGTATTCGACACTGTTTGTGCTGACATTACATAGTTCTATGAGTGTGGATTGCTAGTATTCAACACTGTGTAGGCTGACATTACATAGTTCTATGAGTGTGGATTGCTAGTATTCAACACTGTTTGTGCTGACATTACATAGTTCTATGAGTGTGTATTGCTAGTATTCAACACTGTGTGTGCTGACATTACATAGTTCTATGAGTGTGGATTGCTAGTATTGAACACTGTGTGTGCTGACATTATGTAGTTCCATGAGTGTGTATTGCTAGTATTCAACACTGTTTGTGCTGACATTATATAGTTCTATGAGTGTGGATTGCTAATATTCAACACTGTGTGTGCTGACATTATATAGTTCCATGAGTGTGTATTGCTAGTATTCAACACTGTTTGTGCTGACATTATATAGTTACATGAGTGTGTATTGCTAGTATTCAACACTGTGTGTGCTGACATTACATAGTTCCATGAGTGTTTATTGCTAGTATTCAACACTGTTTGTGCTGACATTATATAGTTCTATGAGTGTGGATTGCTAGTATTCAACACTGTTTGTGCTGACATTATATAGTTCCATGAGTGTGTATTGCTAGTATTCAACACTGTGTGTGCTGACATTATATAGTTCCATGAGTGTGTATTGCTAATATTCAACACTGTTTGTGCTGACATTACATAGTTCAATGAGTGTGGATTGCTAGTATTCAATACTGTGTGTGCTGACATTATATATTTCTATGAGTGTGGATTGCTAGTCTTCAACACTGTTTGTGCTGACATTACATAGTTCTATGAGAGTGGATTGCTAGTATTCAACCCTGTTTGTGCTGACATTACATAGTTCTATGTGTGTGGATTGCTAGTATTCAACACTGTGTGTGCTGACATTACATAATTCTATGAGTGTGTATTGCTAGCATTCAACACTGTGTGTGCTGACATTATATAGTTCTATGAGTATGGATTGCTAGTATTCAACACTGTTAGTGCTGACATTACATAGTTCTATGAGTGTGTATTGCTAGCATTCAACACTGTGTGTGCTGACATTACATAGTTCTATGAGTGTGTATTGCTAGTATACAACACTGTGTGTGCTGACATTACATAGTTTTATGAGTGTGGATTGCTAGTATTCAACACTGTTTGTGCTGACATTACATAGTTCTATGAGTGTGGATTGCTAGTATTCAACACTGTTTGTGCTGACATTATATAGTTCTATGAGTGTGGATTGCTAGTATTCAACACTGTTTGTGCTGACATTACATAGTTCTATGAGTGTGTATTGCTAGTATTCAACACTGTGTGTGCTGACATTACATAGTTCTATGAGTGTGGATTGCTAGTATTCAACACTGTGTGTGCTGACATTATATAGTTCTATGAGTGTGGATTGCTAGTATTCAACACTGTGTGTGCTGACATTATTTATGTCTATGAGTGTGGATTGCTAGTATTCAACACTGTGTGTGCTGACATTATTTATGTCTATGAGTGTGGATTGCTAGTATTCAACACTGTTTGTGCTGACATTACATAGTTCTATGAGTGTGGATTGCTAGTATTCAACACTGTGTATGCTGACATTACATAGTTCTATGAGTGTGGATTGCTAGTATTCAACACAGTTTGTGCTGATATTACATAGTTCTATGAGTGTGTATTGCTAGTATTCAACACTGTGTGTGCTGACATTACATAGTTCTATGAGTGTGGATTGCTAGTATTCAACACTGTGTGTGCTGACATTATATAGTTCTATGAGTGTGGATTGCTAGTATTCAACACTGTGTGTGCTGACATTATATAGTTCTATGAGTGTGGATTGCTAGTATTCAACACTGTTTGTGCTGACATTACATAGTTCTATGAGTGTGGATTGCTAGTATTCAACACTGTTTGTGCTGATATTACATAGTTCTATGAGTGTGGATTGCTAGTATTCAACACTGTGTGTGCTGACATTATATAGTTCTATGAGTGTGGATTGCTAGTATTCAACACGGTTTGTGCTGACATTACATAGTTCTATGAGTATGGATTGCTAGTATTCAACACTGTTTGTGCTGACATTACATAGTTCTATGAGTGTGGATTGCTAGCATTCAACACTGTTTGTGCTGACATTACATAGTTCTATGAGTGTGTATTGCTAGTACTCAACACTGTGTGTGCTGACATTACATAGTTCCATGAGTGTGGATTGCTAGTATTGAACACTGTGTGTGCTGACATTATATAATTCCATGAGTGTGTATTGCTAGTATTCAACACTGTTTGTTCTGACATTATATAGTTCAATGAGTGTGGATTGCTAGTATTCAACACTGTGTGTGCTGACATTATATAGTTCCATGAGTGTGTATTGCTAGTATTCAACACTGTTTGTGCTGACATTATATAGTTCCATGAGTGTGTATTGCTAGTATTCAACACTGTGTGTGCTGACATTATATAGTTCTATGAGTGTGGATTGCTAGTATTCAACACTGTTTGTGCTGACATTACATAGTTCTATGAGTGTGTATTGCTAGTATTCAACACTGTGTGTGCTGACATTACATAGTTATATCAGTGTGGATTGCTAGTATTGAACACTGTGTGTGCTGACATTACATAGTTCTATGAGTGTGGATTGCTAGTATTCAACACTGTGTGTGCTGACATTACATAATTATATGAGTGTGGATTGCTAGTATTAAACACTGTGTGTGCTGACATTACATAGTTCTATGAGTGTGCATTGCTAGTATTCAACACTGTGTGTGCTGGCATTACATAGTTCTATGAGTGTGGATTGCTAGTATTCAACACTATGTGTGCTGACATTATATAGTTCTATGAGTGTGGATTGCTAGTATTCAACACTGTGTGTGCTGACATTATATAGTTCTATGA
Source organism: Congeria kusceri (assembly GCA_027627225.1). Lineage (NCBI taxonomy): Eukaryota > Metazoa > Mollusca > Bivalvia > Myida > Dreissenidae > Congeria > Congeria kusceri. Next base: position 6,746,414 of record CM051038.1, on the reverse strand, counting down.
GTGTGGATTGCTAGTATTCAACACTGTGTGTGCTGACATTATATAGTTCTATGAGTGTGGATTGCTAGTATTCAACACTGTTTGTGCTGACATTACATAGTTCTATGAGTGTGGATTGCTAGTATTCAACACTGTTTGTGCTGACATTACATAGTTCTATGAGTGTGGATTGCTAGTATTCAACACTGTGTGTGCTGACATTATATAGTTCTATGAGTGTGGATTGCTAGTATTCAACACTGTTTGTGCTGACATTACATAGTTCTATGAGTGTGGATTGCTAGCATTCAACACTGTGTGTGCTGACATTACATAGTTCTATGAGTGTGTATTGCTAGTATTCAACACTGTGTGTGCTGACATTAAATAGTTCTATGAGTGTGGATTGCTAGTATTCAACACTGTTTGTACTGACATTACATAGTTCTATGAGTGTGTATTGCTAGTATTCAACACTGTTTGTGCTGACATTACATAGTTCTATGAGTGTGGATTGCTAGTATTCAACACTATGTCAGCTGACATTACATAGTTCTATGAGTGTGGATTGCCAGTATTCAACAATGTGTGTGCTGACATTACATAGTTCCATGAGTGTGGATTGCTAGTATTCAACACTGTGTGTGCTGACATTACATAGTTCTATGAGTGTGGATTGCCAGTATTCAACACTGTTTGTGCTGACATTACATAGTTCCATGAGTGTGGATTGCTAGTATTCAACATTGTGTGTGCTGACATTACATAGTTCTATGAGTGTGGATTGCTAGTATTCAACACTGTGTGTGCTGACATTACATAGTTCTATGAGTGTGTATTGCTAGTATTCAACACTGTGTGTGCTGACATTACATAGTTCTATGAGTGTGTATTGCTAGTATTCAACTCTGTGTGTGCTGACATTACATAGTTCTATGAGTGTGGATTGCTAGTATTCAACACTGTGTGTGCTGACATTACATAGTTCTATGAGTGTTTATTGCTAGTATTCAACACTGTTTGTGCTGACATTATATAGTTCTAAGAGTGTGTATTGCTAGTATTCAACACTGTGTGTGCTGACATTACATAGTTCTATGAGTGTGGATTGATAGTATTGTATTATAATGTGTGTGCTGACATTAAATAGTTCTATGAGTGTGGATTGCTAGTATTCTACACTGTGTGTGCTGACATTATATAGTTCTATGAGTGTGGATTGCTAGTATTCAACACAGTTTGTGCTGACATTACATAGTTCTATGAGTGTGGATTGCTAGTATTCAACACTGTGTGTGCTGACATTACATAGTTCTATGAGTGTGGATTGCTAGTATTCAACACTGTGTGTGCTGACATTACATAGTTCTATGAGTGTGGATTGCTAGTGTTCAACACTGTGTGTGCTGACATTATATAGTTCTATGAGTGTGGATTGCTAGTATTCAACACTGTTTGTGCTGACATTACATAGTTCTATGAGTGTGTATTGCTAGTATTCAACACTGTGTGTGCTGACATTACATAGTTATATGAGTGTGGATTGCTGGTATTCAACACTGTGTGTGCTGACATTATATAGTTCTATGAGTGTGGATTGCCAGTATTCAACACTGTGTGTGTTGACATTATATAGTTCTATGAGTGTGGATTGCTAGTATTCGACACTGTGTGTGCTGACATTACATAGTTCTATGAGTGTGGATTGCTAGTATTCAACACTGTGTATGCTGACATTACATAGTTGTATGAGTGTGGATTGCTAGTATTCAACACTGTTTGTGCTGACATTACATAGCTCTATGAGTGTGTATTGCTAGTATTCAACACTGTGTGTGCTGACATTACATAGTTCCATGAGTGTGGATTGCTAGTATTGAACACTGTGTGTGCTGACATTATATAGTTCCATGAGTGTGTATTGCTAGTATTCAACACTGTTTGTGCTGACATTATATAGTTCTATGAGTGTGGATTGCTAGTATTCAACACTGTGTGTGCTGAGATTACATAGTTCCATGAGTGTGTATTGCTAGTATTCAACACTGTTTGTGCTGACATTATAAAGTTCCATGAGTGTGTATTGCTAGTATTCAACACTGTGTGTGCTGACATTATATAGTTCTATGAGTGTGGATTGCTAGTATTCAACACTGTTTGTGCTGACATTACATAGTTCTATGAGTGTGTATTGCTAGTATTCAACACTGTGTGAGCTGACATTACATAGTTATATGAGTGTGGATTGCTAGTATTCAACACTGTGTGTGCTGACATTACATAGTTCTATGAGTGTGGATTGCTAGTATTCAACACTGTGAGTGCTGACATTACATAATTCTATGAGTGTGGATTGCTAGTATTCAACACTGTGTGTGCTGACATTACATAGTTTATGAGTATGGATTGCTAGTATTCAACACTGTGTGTGCTGACATTATATAGTTCTATGAGTGTGGATTGCTAGTATTCAACACTGTGTGTGCTGACATTTTATAGTTTTATGAGTGTGGATTGCTAGTATTCAACACTGTGTGTGCTGACATTACATAATACTATGAGTGTGGATTGCTAGTATTCAACACTGTGTGTGCTGACATTACATAGTTCTATGAGTGTGGATTGCTAGTATTCAACACTGTGTGTGCTGACATTACAAGTTCTATGGGTGTGGATTGCTAGTATTCAACACTGTGTGTGCTGACATTACATAGATCTATGACTGTGGATTGCTAGTATTCAACACTGTTTGTGCTGACATTACATAGTTCTATGAGTGTGGATTGCTAGTATTCAACACTGTGTGTGCTGACATTACATAGTTCTATGAGTGTGGATTGATAGTATTGTATTATAATGTGTGTGCTGACATTAAATAGTTCTATGAGTGTGGATTGCTAGTATTCTACACTGTGTGTGCTGACATTATATAGTTCTATGAGTGTGGATTGCTAGTATTCAACACTGTTTGTGCTGACATTACATAGTTCTATGAGTGTGGATTGCTGGTATTCAACACTGTGTGTGCTGACATTACATAGTTCTATGAGTGTGGATTGCTAGTATTCACCACTGTGTGTGCTGACATTACATAGTTCTATGAGTGTGGATTGCTAGTGTTCAACACTGTGTGTGCTGACATTATATAGTTCTATGAGTGTGGATTGCTAGTATTCAACACTGTTTGTGCTGACATTACATAGTTCTATGAGTGTGTATTGCTAGTATTCAACACTGTGTGTGCTGACATTACATAGTTATATGAGTGTGGATTGCTAGTATTCAACACTGTGTGTGCTGACATTATATAGTTCAATGAGTGTAGATTGCTAGTATTCAACACTGTGTGTGCTGACATTATATAGTTCTATGAGTGTGGATTGCTAGTATTCGACACTGTTTGTGCTGACATTACATAGTTCTATGAGTGTGGATTGCTAGTATTCAACACTGTGTAGGCTGACATTACATAGTTCTATGAGTGTGGATTGCTAGTATTCAACACTGTTTGTGCTGACATTACATAGTTCTATGAGTGTGTATTGCTAGTATTCAACACTGTGTGTGCTGACATTACATAGTTCTATGAGTGTGGATTGCTAGTATTGAACACTGTGTGTGCTGACATTATGTAGTTCCATGAGTGTGTATTGCTAGTATTCAACACTGTTTGTGCTGACATTATATAGTTCTATGAGTGTGGATTGCTAATATTCAACACTGTGTGTGCTGACATTATATAGTTCCATGAGTGTGTATTGCTAGTATTCAACACTGTTTGTGCTGACATTATATAGTTACATGAGTGTGTATTGCTAGTATTCAACACTGTGTGTGCTGACATTACATAGTTCCATGAGTGTTTATTGCTAGTATTCAACACTGTTTGTGCTGACATTATATAGTTCTATGAGTGTGGATTGCTAGTATTCAACACTGTTTGTGCTGACATTATATAGTTCCATGAGTGTGTATTGCTAGTATTCAACACTGTGTGTGCTGACATTATATAGTTCCATGAGTGTGTATTGCTAGTATTCAACACTGTTTGTGCTGACATTACATAGTTCAATGAGTGTGGATTGCTAGTATTCAATACTGTGTGTGCTGACATTATATATTTCTATGAGTGTGGATTGCTAGTCTTCAACACTGTTTGTGCTGACATTACATAGTTCTATGAGAGTGGATTGCTAGTATTCAACCCTGTTTGTGCTGACATTACATAGTTCTATGTGTGTGGATTGCTAGTATTCAACACTGTGTGTGCTGACATTACATAATTCTATGAGTGTGTATTGCTAGCATTCAACACTGTGTGTGCTGACATTATATAGTTCTATGAGTATGGATTGCTAGTATTCAACACTGTTAGTGCTGACATTACATAGTTCTATGAGTGTGTATTGCTAGCATTCAACACTGTGTGTGCTGACATTACATAGTTCTATGAGTGTGTATTGCTAGTATACAACACTGTGTGTGCTGACATTACATAGTTTTATGAGTGTGGATTGCTAGTATTCAACACTGTTTGTGCTGACATTACATAGTTCTATGAGTGTGGATTGCTAGTATTCAACACTGTTTGTGCTGACATTATATAGTTCTATGAGTGTGGATTGCTAGTATTCAACACTGTTTGTGCTGACATTACATAGTTCTATGAGTGTGTATTGCTAGTATTCAACACTGTGTGTGCTGACATTACATAGTTCTATGAGTGTGGATTGCTAGTATTCAACACTGTGTGTGCTGACATTATATAGTTCTATGAGTGTGGATTGCTAGTATTCAACACTGTGTGTGCTGACATTATTTATGTCTATGAGTGTGGATTGCTAGTATTCAACACTGTGTGTGCTGACATTATTTATGTCTATGAGTGTGGATTGCTAGTATTCAACACTGTTTGTGCTGACATTACATAGTTCTATGAGTGTGGATTGCTAGTATTCAACACTGTGTATGCTGACATTACATAGTTCTATGAGTGTGGATTGCTAGTATTCAACACAGTTTGTGCTGATATTACATAGTTCTATGAGTGTGTATTGCTAGTATTCAACACTGTGTGTGCTGACATTACATAGTTCTATGAGTGTGGATTGCTAGTATTCAACACTGTGCGTGCTGACATTATATAGTTCTATGAGTGTGGATTGCTAGTATTCAACACTGTGTGTGCTGACATTATATAGTTCTATGAGTGTGGATTGCTATTATTCAACACTGTTTGTGCTGACATTACATAGTTCTATGAGTGTGGATTGCTAGTATTCAACACTGTTTGTGCTGATATTACATAGTTCTATGAGTGTGGATTGCTAGTATTCAACACTGTGTGTGCTGACATTATATAGTTCTATGAGTGTGGATTGCTAGTATTCAACACGGTTTGTGCTGACATTACATAGTTCTATGAGTATGGATTGCTAGTATTCAACACTGTTTGTGCTGACATTACATAGTTCTATGAGTGTGGATTGCTAGCATTCAACACTGTTTGTGCTGACATTACATAGTTCTATGAGTGTGTATTGCTAGTACTCAACACTGTGTGTGCTGACATTACATAGTTCCATGAGTGTGGATTGCTAGTATTGAACACTGTGTGTGCTGACATTATATAATTCCATGAGTGTGTATTGCTAGTATTCAACACTGTTTGTTCTGACATTATATAGTTCAATGAGTGTGGATTGCTAGTATTCAACACTGTGTGTGCTGACATTATATAGTTCCATGAGTGTGTATTGCTAGTATTCAACACTGTTTGTGCTGACATTATATAGTTCCATGAGTGTGTATTGCTAGTATTCAACACTGTGTGTGCTGACATTATATAGTTCTATGAGTGTGGATTGCTAGTATTCAACACTGTTTGTGCTGACATTACATAGTTCTATGAGTGTGTATTGCTAGTATTCAACACTGTGTGTGCTGACATTACATAGTTATATCAGTGTGGATTGCTAGTATTGAACACTGTGTGTGCTGACATTACATAGTTCTATGAGTGTGGATTGCTAGTATTCAACACTGTGTGTGCTGACATTACATAATTATATGAGTGTGGATTGCTAGTATTAAACACTGTGTGTGCTGACATTACATAGTTCTATGAGTGTGCATTGCTAGTATTCAACACTGTGTGTGCTGGCATTACATAGTTCTATGAGTGTGGATTGCTAGTATTCAACACTATGTGTGTTGACATTATATAGTTCTATGAGTGTGGATTGCTAGTATTCAACACTGTGTGTGCTGACATTATATAGTTCTATGAGTGTGGATTGCTAGTATTCAACACTGTGTGTGCTGACATTATATAGTTCTATGAGTGTGGATTGCTAGTATTCAACACTGTTTGTGCTGACATTACATAGTTCTATGAGTGTGGATTGCTAGTATTCAACACTGTTTGTGCTGACATTACATAGTTCTATGAGTGTGGATTGCTAGTATTCAACACTGTGTGTGCTGACATTATATAGTTCTATGAGTGTGGATTGCTAGTATTCAACACTGTTTGTGCTGACATTACATAGTTCTATGAGTGTGGATTGCTAGCATTCAACACTGTGTGTGCTGACATTACATAGTTCTATGAGTGTGTATTGCTAGTATTCAACACTGTGTGTGCTGACATTAAATAGTTCTATGAGTGTGGATTGCTAGTATTCAACACTGTTTGTACTGACATTACATAGTTCTATGAGTGTGTATTGCTAGTATTCAACACTGTTTGTGCTGACATTACATAGTTCTATGAGTGTGGATTGCTAGTATTCAACACTATGTCAGCTGACATTACATAGTTCTATGAGTGTGGATTGCCAGTATTCAACAATGTGTGTGCTGACATTACATAGTTCCATGAGTGTGGATTGCTAGTATTCAACACTGTGTGTGCTGACATTACATAGTTCTATGAGTGTGGATTGCCAGTATTCAACACTGTTTGTGCTGACATTACATAGTTCCATGAGTGTGGATTGCTAGTATTCAACATTGTGTGTGCTGACATTACATAGTTCTATGAGTGTGGATTGCTAGTATTCAACACTGTGTGTGCTGACATTACATAGTTCTATGAGTGTGTATTGCTAGTATTCAACACTGTGTGTGCTGACATTACATAGTTCTATGAGTGTGTATTGCTAGTATTCAACTCTGTGTGTGCTGACATTACATAGTTCTATGAGTGTGGATTGCTAGTATTCAACACTGTGTGTGCTGACATTACATAGTTCTATGAGTGTTTATTGCTAGTATTCAACACTGTTTGTGCTGACATTATATAGTTCTAAGAGTGTGTATTGCTAGTATTCAACACTGTGTATGCTGACATTACATAGTTCTATGAGTGTGGATTGCTAGTATTCAACACTGTGTGTTCTGACATTATATAGTTCTATGAGTGTGGATTGCTAGTATTCAACACTGTGTGTGCTGACATTACATAGTACTATGAGTGTGGATTGCTAGTATTCAACACTGTGTGTGCTGACATTATATAGTTCTATGAGTGTGTATTGCTAGAATTCAACACTGTGTGTGCTGACATTACATAGTTCTATGAGTGTGTATTGCTAGTATTCAACACTGTGTGTGCTGACATTACATAGTTCTATGAGTGTGGATTGCCAGTATTCAACACTGTGTGTGCTGACATTATATAGTTCTTTGAGTGTGTATTGCTAGTATTCAACACTGTGTGTGCTGACATTATATAGTTCTATGAGTGTGGATTGCTAGTATTCAACACTGTGTGTGCTGACATTATATAGTTCTATGAGTGTGGATTGCTAGTATTCAACACTGTTTGTGCTGACATTACATAGTTCTATGAGTGTGGATTGCTAGTATTCAACACTGTTTGTGCTGACATTACATAGTTCTATGAGTGTGGATTGCTAGTATTCAACACTGTGTGTGCTGACATTATATAGTTCTATGAGTGTGGATTGCTAGTATTCAACACTGTTTGTGCTGACATTACATAGTTTTATGAGTGTGGATTGCTAGCATTCAACACTGTGTGTGCTGACATTACATAGTTCTATGAGTGTGTATTGCTAGTATTCAACACTGTGTGTGCTGACATTAAATAGTTCTATGAGTGTGGATTGCTAGTATTCAACACTGTTTGTACTGACATTACATAGTTCTATGAGTGTGTATTGCTAGTATTCAACACTGTTTGTGCTGACATTACATAGTTCTATGAGTGTGGATTGCTAGTATTCAACACTATGTCAGCTGACATTACATAGTTCTATGAGTGTGGATTGCCAGTATTCAACAATGTGTGTGCTGACATTACATAGTTCCATGAGTGTGGATTGCTAGTATTCAACACTGTGTGTGCTGACATTACATAGTTCTATGAGTGTGGATTGCCAGTATTCAACACTGTTTGTGCTGACATTACATAGTTCCATGAGTGTGGATTGCTAGTATTCAACATTGTGTGTGCTGACATTACATAGTTCTATGAGTGTGGATTGCTAGTATTCAACACTGTGTGTGCTGACATTACATAGTTCTATGAGTGTGTATTGCTAGTATTCAACACTGTGTGTGCTGACATTACATAGTTCTATGAGTGTGTATTGCTAGTATTCAACTCTGTGTGTGCTGACATTACATAGTTCTATGAGTGTGGATTGCTAGTATTCAACACTGTGTGTGCTGACATTACATAGTTCTATGAGTGTTTATTGCTAGTATTCAACACTGTTTGTGCTGACATTATATAGTTCTATGAGTGTGTATTGCTAGTATTCAACACTGTGTATGCTGACATTACATAGTTCTATGAGTGTGGATTGCTAGTATTCAACACTGTGTGTTCTGACATTATATAGTTCTATGAGTGTGGATTGCTAGTATTCAACACTGTGTGTGCTGACATTACATAGTTCTATGAGTGTGGATTGCTAGTATTCAACACTGTGTGTGCTGACATTATATAGTTCTATGAGTGTGTATTGCTAGAATTCAACACTGTGTGTGCTGACATTACATAGTTCTATGAGTGTGTATTGCTAGTATTCAACACTGTGTGTGCTGACATTACATAGTTCTATGAGTGTGGATTGCCAGTATTCAACACTGTGTGTGCTGACATTATATAGTTCTTTGAGTGTGTATTGCTAGTATTCAACACTGTGTGTGCTGACATTACATAGTTCTATGAGTGTGGATTGCTAGTATTCAACACTGTGTGTGCTGACATTACATAGTTCTATGAGTGTGGATTGCTAGTATTCAACACTGTGTGTGCTGACATTATATAGTTCTATGTGTGTGTATTGCTAGTATTCAACACTGTTTGTGCTGACATTACATAGTTCTATGAGTGTGGATTGCTAGTATTCAACACTGTGTGTGCTGACATTATATAGTTCTATGAGTGTGTATTGCTAGTATTCAACACTGTGTGTGCTGACATTACATAGTTCTATGAGTGTGTATTGCTAGTATTCAACACTGTGTGTGCTGACATTATATAGTTCTATGAGTGTGGATTGCTAGTATTCAACACTGTGTGTGCTGACATTACATAGTTCTATGAGTGTGTATTGCTAGTATTCAACACTGTGTGTGCTGACATTATATAGTTCTATGAGTGTGTATTGCTAGTATTCAACACTGTGTGTGCTGACATTACATAGTTCTATGAGTGTGTATTGCTAGTATTCAACACTGTGTGTGCTGACATTATATAGTTCTATGAGTGTGTATTGCTAGTATTCAACACTGTTTGTGCTGACATTACATAGTTCTATGAGTGTGTATTGCTAGTATTCAACACTGTTTGTGCTGACAATTCATAGTTCTATGAGTGTGTATTGCTAGTATTCAACACTGTTTGTGCTGACATTATATAGTTCTATGAGTGTGTATTGCTAGTATTCAACACTGTTTGTGCTGACATTACATAGTTCTATGAGTGTGGATTGCTAGTATTCAACACTGTTTGTGCTGACATTATATAGTTCTATGAGTGTGTATTGCTAGTATTCAACACTGTTTGTGCTGACATTACATAGTTCTATGAGTGTGTATTGCTAGTATTCAACACTTTTTGTGCTGACATTACATAGTTCTATGAGTGTGTATTGCTAGTATTCAACACTGTTTGTGCTGACATTACATAGTTCTATGAGTGTGTATTGCTAGTATTCAACACTGTGTGTGCTGACATTACATAGTTCTATGAGTGTGTATTGCTAGTATTGAACACTGTTTGTGCTGACATTACATAGTTCTATGAGTGTGTATTGCTAGTATTCAACACTGTGTGTGCTGACATTACATAGTTCTATGAGTGTGTATTGCTAGTATTCAACACTGTGTGTGCTGACATTACAAATTTCTATGGGTGTGGATTGCTAGTATTCAACACTGTTTGTGCTGACATTACATAGTTCTATGAGTGTGTATTGCTAGTATTCAACACTGTGTGTGCTGACATTACATAGTTCTATGGGTGTGGATTGCTAGTATTCAACACTGTTTGTGCTGACTACTACTAGTTCTATGAGTGTGTATTGCTAGTATTCAACACTGTGTGTGCTGTCATTACATAGTTCTATGAGTGTGGATTGCTAGTATTCAACACTGTTTGTGCTGACATTACATAGTTCTATGAGTGTGGATTGCCAGTATTCAACACTGTGTGTGCTGACATTACATAGTTCTATGAGTGTGGATTGCTAGTATTCAACACTGTGTGTGCTGACATTACATAGTTCTATGAGTGTGGATTGCTAGTATTCAACACTGTGTGTGCTGACATTACATAGTTCTATGAGTGTGGATTGCTAGAATTCAACACTGTGTGTGCTGACATTACATAGTTCTATGAGTGTGGATTGCTAGTATTCAACACTGTGTGTGCTGACATTACATAGTTCTATGAGTGTGGATTTCTAGTATTCAACAGCAGCAGCAGTAGAAGCAGCAGTCACGTTTCTTTGTGTACATGTACCTATTTTGAATATTGTTAGTATGCGCGCTCAATATAAACACATTGCAATCAATAAATTTCCGGTGGATTTGTTTTG
>CM051038.1:6705357-6730357 GCA_027627225.1 Congeria kusceri | reverse complement strand
TTAAACTACTGAATATGTGTTCAAAGTCTGCATACACTACATATCTATAGCCCCGCAGTGTTATATATATATAGTATAATGGTTAAACTACTGAATATGTGTTCAAAGTCTGCATACACTACATATCTATAGCCCCGCAGTGTTATATATATATAGTATAATGGTTAAACTACTGAGTATGTGTGCAAAGTCTGCATACACTACATATCTGTAGCCCCGCAGTGTTATATATATATAGTATAATGGTTAAACTACTGAGTATGTGTTCAAAGTCTGCATACACTACATATCTGTAGCCCCGCAGTGTTATATATATATAGTATAATGGTTAAACTACTGAGTATGTGTTCAAAATCTGCATACACTACATATCTGTAGCTCCGCAGTGTTATATATATATAGTATAATGGTTAAACTACTGAGTATGTGTTCAAAGTCTGCATACACTACATATCTGTAGCCCCGCAGTGTTATATATATATAGTATAATGGTTAAACTACTGAGTATGTGTGCAAAGTCTGCATACACTACATATCTGTTGCCCCGCAGTGTTATATATATATATAGTATAATGGTTAAACTACTGAATATGTGTTCAAAGTCAGCATACACTACATATCTGTAGCTAAGCTGACAAAAATCCTCATCATAATATTTTCAACTAACTCATGCGTTATTTTAAACGGAATGACTCGTGCATGGCTGTACACGTATGAACATTATAATCGTACTATAGGCCAAATATGTCAGTTTACAATAGCACGTGTCCGTGAATGTTACATAGCATGAGGTGTGTTTCCTTTTAAAGCAAATTAGGTAATACATGTCGGTCCCGCAGAGGACATTATTTTACCACGCTTGGTGCAATGCGATACCGTTGGATGTCTTTTACGTTGGAATCATTTTGATAAACGCATAACAGTTAAAATGTCAGAAATGTATGACTGTATAACAACAGTTCGGAATGTCCAATTTATCCTCATGCCAATAATGTGAATGATACGGATGATATTTTCATTTTAGATGTGAATAGTGATGGCATAAAAGTTATGGGGACAGTGAATGTGAAATACTCTATTCAAAAGTATATACTACAAACAACAACAATCAAATATAATTAAAATATACGGGTTGTGAATATAAATACTTTGTATAACATAGTATTACATAACTTCGACTGAGTGCATATCCCTTAATTTAATTGTGTAAATAGAAACATAAAAACGGCGATAGTATTATTGTATTATTTATTATTGCACACTCTGAACGTTCCTTCACGTTATTATATTGTGTATTTATTTTATTTAAATTGTTTCACAACAATTCAATACATGTTATTGAAAGTTAATTGTTTATTAGAAAGTGCAAATAAAAGGGCTACAAATGCATTTAGATAAATGATAACAAATAGAAAATATGTTGTGGTGTTAAACGCCCCATCCTCCTAAACGTTTCAGACATGAATGACTCAAGTGGATACACTATTGATGTTCTAGAAATTATATGCAATCGGTTGGATACACTATTGATGTTCTAGAAATTATATGTAATCGGTTGGATACACTATTGATGTTCTAGAAATTATATGTAATCGGTTGGATACACTATTGGTGTTCTAGAAATTATATGTAATCGGTTGGATACACTATTGATGTTCTAGAAATTATATGTAATCGGTTGGATACACTATTGATGTTCTAGAAATTATATGTAATCGGTTGGATACACTATTGATGTTCTAGAAATTATATGTAATCGGTTGGATACACTATTGATGTTCTAGAAATTATATGTAATCGGTTGGATACACTATTGATGTTCTAGAAATTATATGTAATCGGTTGGATACACTATTGATGTTCTAGAAATTATATGTAATCGGTTGGATACACTATTGATGTTCTAGAAATTATATGTAATTGGTTGGATACACTATTGATGTTCTAGAAATTATATGTAATCGGTTGGATACACTATTGATGTTCTAGAAATTATATGTAATCGGTTCTATAATGAAGCATACAATACATCAAGTCATCTTCTTCAAACCCACTAAAATATGTAGTATATACACGTCTATAATAGACAGCGTTGTACTTCAATCATCTTAGTTATAGCTGCTGATCATGCTGAATTCACATAGTGGAATACATTAAAATTGCGACTACGTGTGTTTATAAGTATACGTTTATTCCACAAGGTAATATGGCTTTGAAGGGAAATATAACTGTTGGCAGGACACCGACTAAAGTTTTAGTAGAAACTATGGCGATATAGATCATGGCATAAATGTGTATCTGTCAAATATGGATGCTTTTATATATATAAAATATATTTCATGGAGAGCATGTTTACAATATAATTACAAATAGATTCTAATTATTCAAATTATTCAGGAGAATTACGCTTACAGCCAGCTTTCGATTTGTGTCCCTCTACAACACAATGTGAACACACTACGTGTATTGTATTGTATTACTTTCTTCAACAGGTAAACTAATTTTACTATGCATATACATGTGTACACCGGAATAACGCATGGTGAAGTTATCTGTTACTGCTTCAAAGATTGAATGGTGCATACATTTATACAAGGCAAATCAATATGGTTGTAAAGGGACAAACTTCTTCAATGTTGCGTTTATACACTGTAATATTAGTATATAGTAATTTCATTAGCGCTCGGAAAGGGGACAGTTAAAAGAGTAGCCTCTTTAGATGCCATAGATGATTTTGTATTTTGGAATTTACAAATAACATACCAAACACCGAGGGACAACTTTTGACGAGTTACCAAAATGCCTATGTGTTTGACGCGTTCACTTGGTACATTGTGTTACTATAAAAAATTGTTTATGTACCGATACATGCACCGCTGTGTTTGTTAGTTTTGATAACAGTAACCACTGTTTATGGACCAAATCGTACAACTTTACGTTCATATATTGTGAAAGTTGTAAAATCTCTTTAAGGACTGGCAGGAGCACAGTTGAGTGTACACTGTGAAACTAATTTCAGCTGTACAGTGACCGAAACCTTCAGTGTTGTTTTCGTACACTGTCAAAGTGGTTAAAGTAACAGTTGTTAGAGACCAACTCCTTCACTGTTCATACACTGTGACATTATTATGCAGTATATGCATTTTACCGAACATTTATAAAGCTTCTCAAAGATTCTTAATATCTAATATCGACATCCATCTACGGAATAGACACCTCTGCTCAAATGGTCTGTGATTAAAAACTGCAGCCAATGTTGATTGATTAAAAGGTATGATAACAGTTTGCGGAACATGTTAGTACATTTTTCTGGTGTAAGAGTATATTCTTGTTATTTTATCAGTTTATTGGGTGCCAGCGACAGGGTGCTTAAAGTGTGTATCATAGCTGTTCATGTACACTTACTTACAAAACAAAAACGTCAGTTTTTCTCAACAACATTATTATATACATACACACTATACATCATGTCAAACTTTCGTTCCGGTCTCTAAGGGAAATAACTCGCACAACCTGACCCCTTAAACGAAGATAGCACCGATGGCTTATCAAATATCTAATCACAGTCAGCCGCCTAGCCCCTGCTGGGTGACAAGTTTTTGATGTGTGGATCTGTAAATAGCCGATTTCCAAGAGGTTTCTGATGCTGATCGCGTAGAGAGTTTAGATAAACATTATACTAGAAAAAATCAAGATTTCTAGAGTTGAAAAAAAAAGATGTTCTTCACGCGAGTTAAAATAATGCAGAGACGTATCATTATTATTTAATAAATATGTGTATAGCGTGGTCAATTTTAAATGCATAACTAATAGTTATAAATTGAAGCCAATTCACAGTTTGCACAATAACTTTAAATATTGTAATAAATATAAGGCAGTTCTAAATTTAAAAGAAAATTCCATCTTTTTACATAACTGCATACTTATTGGCCAGATAAATATTTAGATAGGCACTTATTTATTATTAAATACAGATCTGATGTTGCTTGCAATTAAACTACACATGCTGTCTCTTGCTACAACTCTTATCTGAAAATGCAGTTTCAATACTTATGTATTACTAAATTGATTATTTCATATGAAATTTGTCTGAATATATTAAAATCTAATATCCCAAATGGAAAAACGCAGATGCTTTTAATTATTAAACAATAATTAGATTTGTAAAAACAGTTTGGCCAGAGTGTGTTGATTATTAGTTTCTTGGTTGAAAATAAAAAAGTGGAATAAAAGTAATATCAAAAAAATGGACCAAAATGGATTGACAAAATAATTTATTTCCACCAATGCTTATGGTCATGTTTATTGCGAAAACAATACGTTATTATAAAACTGTATTTGTATTTAATTTTTAATTATAATTTCCCCTCAAATTGGACAGTTGTTTTCCAAATTCTCTGAGAAAATATAAATAATAAACATTTGGCTATATCGTTTTAATACAAATTCGAACACACGTGTGTGCACACACAAGCGATCATACTACTTATATAATAGGTTCATTATTGTTAGGTCAGTTTGTCCGAGATATACATTTCTCTGATATAATCGACAAAATGTAATTTGTCAAATCCGATTACAGTTATAAGAATGCAAGTATACACTTGACATTTAAATGTTGTTTTAATAACGGAAATAACTGTCGAATATAATGAAGACATCGTTGTTTTCATATCAATGAATAAAAATATATTTAACACGTTTCAATGTTAAAAGTTTACTAAGATTTATATGTGTGTGTGGGGGGGGGGGGGGCGGTTAATAATATCTCGTACATGTTTATGTTAAGGTTAAAGCTGTAGCATTTGTATTAATACATGTATTTTTACATATAAACTTAGATGAATCAAATGTTTTCGCACAAAAATATGTTAGGGCAAGAACAGGTTTACCCAGTTAAGGAGTCCTCCTCAGCACTGGTGCCTCTGTGCCTGTAGAGTACATCCGAATGAAGAAAAAAAATTTTTTTTGTAGACTGCTGTGCTCTTTGCTGAAACGAATAACAAAACATTCAACTCTACAAAACCGCATTGGTCATAAACTATTGTTCTGTTTGCTAAAGTATCAATTCAATAATATACTGGTTCTCATTGCTACACTCATAAAACTACAATAGTTTCACTTTTTTTTCCGAAAAGTATTGTCAGCCATGCACACATATTAACACAGAGTCTTTTTATATCTCTAATAATTATTAAAACATGCTACTTTGTCCGATTCGGGAAACACGTTCACAACAAGTATTAATTCATAGCAGTTAATTAAAGGGACTTTTTCACAGATATTTTTAAATATACTCTAAATGTCTAAACTGGAAAAACCACAGTATCTGAAATAAAAACTCAAACATTTCAACAAGAAAAGCATGATACAAAAAATGCCGCCACCGGGGATCGAACCTACGATCTCCGAATCAAAATTCTGACACCCAAACCGGGATAATATGACTAAAAACTACATACGTATATGTGTACAAAAATAAAATGAATATATTGTTACGTATCAGTATATACTATTGGAAAAGCAACGTAGTCTAACACTATACTATGGGTATGGGTATCCTAACTGTATGTTTGAATTTCATCTCAATGTGCGTAAGTGTTTGGTGGCGTATTAAACTTTAAGTTTTTGGAACAAATGGACGAGGTTTGTGTTACCTCAAGAATTGCCAATATAATACCAATACATTGTACGAAATGAGTTTTGCTCGTAAAGTAATATTTAAACAGTATATATAATAGTTAGGAATATTCTAGCTTCATTATAATTTGTAATCGTATAATTAATACCGCAATATATTATCAACCGCCCTGATACTGCGCGTCACTAAACAACAGTACACACCTTTCATAAGTATGGTGGTGTTATGTGTGCTTTTAAACTCTTGTGTACTCTATACGGTGATGTCAATGTTAGCTTTGGCATGGAGTTTTCAACGTTTATGCTTTTAAATATGTAAGTTATAGAAAATACACTATTAGGAAATAAATACACTATTAGAAAATAAAAACACAGTCGAAACGCTATACTATGAAAAGTCACAAGAGACACTTATTTATTAGTAGTATCGCGTTATTCGTAGTGTCGCATCTTTTGGAAACTCTTATATTACGTGTTAATTTGCACCATGTCGTAGCCTTTACGAACATTAACACACTTATTAAAGCAATTGCATTTGACATTACAAAAGTGTTGTTATTCTTATATATATATAAGAATAAAATCAAGCCGCGCACCATAATCGAATTCGTAATGAGCAATCATCAGCAAATACGAAAGTTATTTAGTCAAACGCAAATCTCCCACTGCATCATTTAATGTGGCTTTTAATAGTTAATACACTTGTTAACAACTCTGTTTAAAAATTGTGCAAGGTGCAAACAAATTGTCTGACTGCGCAGAGGTGTGAAATCTTCGTTGAGAAGGTGTGAGAAGTCTCCTTGACAATATGATTCGTCGTATCGCGTTAAAATTTGGATACAAACATTATTATGGGACCGTACTACTCGGTAGTAGTAACGCATCTTTCGTAGTATCGCGAATTCGTTGTATATCATCTTTTTGTAGTTACAAATATAAGGCAAACGGATGGGACAGACAGCGTTATTTGTAGTATCCCGTCTTTTCGTACTAATCAGATTCACACGGTTAATTTAGGGACTTGACATAGGCTTTATAATTAATATTAATAAATTCGCTCCGATTAAAACGTTTTCTACGGAGACTGTGGTTATTCAGACCGAAATGTTTATTTAAAACTATTTTTAGCATATTGTAAAGCAAACACTTGTCCATAATTCAAAAATTGGTTTAACTTGAAATTCGGAGTTCAATAATATATGATCCGATTCGTCAATAATCTGGTGCCGGCATCGTTTATTGTCCGTTGCCTACACTAAAGTTTTATTTATGCCGAACGGAGTACAATTTACGTTTTGACAGCTTGGATTGTCAGTCCAGTTATTAAAGTTAATGTTTACCTACTTAAAAAAAACTATTAAAGATAGTATAAAGATCCCATATCTCCAAAGTAAATCTTACACATGGTGTCAATGTTGACGCAGTTCAGCGAAACAGAATAGCCTCATTTAATTTCGTTTTATTTTCTGGCAAAATAACTGGAAAATATGGCACACAAATGTATCAGATGTTCCCTGATCATGTGATTTATTATATAAACAACGTATTTAAGACTGAAAACAACAGACAACTAACGGGGATGTTTAGAGTTAAGTCATTTTTGTTTTATAGAATCCGGTGCCTTTTCGAATAGAAGCCGGAAAACGCATATTAGTTCAAATATAACCGGTTTGAAAGGTGTTTAAGTTAATTCAATGCAGATGTTATATGCGCGTTTTTCTAAACTATAGAAATATATCGTTAATGTTATTTTTGTCACTGTAATAATACTTATATAACTGTCAATTTGTAAAGTAGAATATTGATTATAGTGACATGCCGTGATTTTTAGTTTGTGTTTCTGTTTGCAAGTAGTATATAGCTTCACGTCTCTATTTATGTACAAAACACAGCAATTATTTGAACATAATTACGTATTTAACAGAAAGTTCCGTTATTGACCCACATATAAGACGACACTTTTTATAGTAACTTATTCTTTTTAATATAAAGCAATTATAAGAACAATTAGAAATTGATTGCGCGATTGATTGCCTAAGAACCATAGTGTTTACAATGTTGATTCATAGTTTTCAATCTATCAATAGCCTTCGTCACTAAAATACTCTTGAGAAATAATGGATGCCATACTTCTACTGCAGTAAATACCCGATAATTTTTTTGTGTATTTACAATTTTACATACATGTATCAACAATGAAGTGAAAACTATTTATTGTCCTAACCCTAACATTCCGCTATTTAAATGCGAAATACAATTTATAGTTACTTCTTCATGTTGTACATGTATTCTTTATAAACTTCCACAATGTGATAACAGTATGCAAATAATTGCATCGAATTAATTGAATTTGTTAATTATTTGTGCGCAGGACGAAATACCTTGATCGCATTAATTCGTTATAAATTTTGATTTAAAAATAAAGTTTTATTTATCGTTGTTTATCGTCTAATACATAAAATTTTGGGTTTCTGATAAGCCTCCGACAAAAATGGTTTATTTACCTAAAACAATAATGCCAAATTTAAGAAAACTATAATTTATAAGAAGTAGTAATTATAAATTAATTTATATTGGAGCGATGATGTGTTTTATTTCTCTACGGTAGAACTGTTGTGGAAATAATGACTTTACTTGTACGCCATATAGCCGATACCATTTAGTGCGTTGTAACCGGTCCCAACGGAAGTGTTGCAAAACAAAATATTGATGAATTAACGCAAACCACGTTTCCAAGAAATTTTCATCGTTTAGTGCATAATACGTTTACATTATTCCTGTCGGGGTTATCTCATGTTCGATTTGTCATTGAGGTAATAACTTTCGATGCTGTTATAGCATTTGCGTAATTAAACGAATGATTTGTAATCGACAATCTCGTAGTCTGTTGACCTACTTTTCAGCTTGTTTTTTTTTTGTTTTTTTTTGGAGGGGGGGGGGGAGGCTGTAAATACCATCTAATTATATTTTGGCACAGGCAGGCAGGGGCAATGCCGCAGTCAAATTTTCTAATTTAAGGACGTTACTTGTTTAAATATCTTTAGTATTGTTGTGCAGTTGATGTGTACATTTTTGTGTGATTAACATTAAATGAACAATCTTGTTCACAGATATTGACTTGTTCACAGATAGTGACTTGTTCACAGATATTGACTTGTTCACAGATATTGATTTGTTCACAGATATTGACTTGTTCACAGATATTGACTTGTTCACAGATATGGACTTGTTCACAGATATTGACTTGTTCACAGATATTGACTTGTTCACAGATTATTAAAGGTTCAGGCTTTTTGATTGAAGACGTGTAGTCAAGGACTTATTTCAATAAAAATATTATTTAAATATAAAATTATTAGTTATGCTTTGGATCAGGGGCATTTCTATTTATATTACTCTCACACGTTTTTCTTTCTGGAATCTATATATCTTTTTCAGTGCGATTAGATATACTCAATGTAACTCCGCGCCATATTACCGGGTGCATCTTCCAGATTTGTCTTGAGCAACACCTGTTGCTGACATTTCTTATGGATCCAGTATAATACATTGCCGAAATGGTTGTGTTGACAAGAACACAATTGCAGGAAAGATTGACAATGGATGTCACCAGTCATGTTATTATATTTGTGTTATTTAATATTTTGAAATTAAATTGTCACTGTATTCTACATCATACCATATGACAATATTTATAACATGCCGCTGCCTATTTGTTCATACTACTATTGTCCATATTCCGCTCCCCCCCTCCCTCGGTTGGACGGGTTGTAGGAATGTTTGCTTTGTCCAAATTTATGGGACTGTCATACATTTCATTACGTGCATAATACTATTCTGCAATATTAATGCATTATTTATTCTTTATTGTCCATATGTGCATAATATAATTTTGCATTATTAATTCTTTACTAAATAAATTTAGGCTGGCATATACAAGCCAGCTATGTTAAATCCATCTATGTGTTGGGTTATTGTCCCATAAAAGAACTCGGTAAAGGAAGAGCGAAAAATAAAAATAAAATATTTCTTGGCCTGACCCACAAATTATTAAATGCGAACAACATTTTATAGTTACGGGCTACTTTTCCATGTTGATTATAACGATATTAACATCGGTACATTTTGTTGATGGCAAACAGAAATAGCTGTTTTACAAATTGCTATACATGAAGTGAGTGAATAGAAGACAAAAATAGAATTAAGCCATAATTTTAATTGTATATAACTAGTAGTAGTACTAATTCTTATTTAATTGATGCATGTAACTAAATCTAAATATAACATTTTAGTAGGAGTCAAAATAACCAGTAGTAGTACTAATTCTTATTTAAGTGATGCATGTAACTGAATCTAAATCTAACATTTTAGTAGGAGTCAAAATAACCAGCAGTAGTACTAATTCTTATTTAATTGATGCATGTAACTAAATCTAAATATAACATTTTAGTAGGAGTCAAAATAACCAGTAGTAGTACTAATTCTTATTTAAGTGATGCATGTAACTGAATCTAAATCTAACATTTTAGTAGGAGTCAAAATAACCAGCAGTAGTACTAATTCTTATTTAATTGATGCATGTAACTGATTCTAAATCTAACATTTTAGTAGGAGTCAAAGTAACCAGTAGTAGTACTAATTCTTATTTAATTGATGTATGTAACTGAATCTAAATCTAACGTTTTAGTAGGAGTCAAAATAACCAGCAGTAGTACTAATTCTTATTTAATTGATGCATGTAACTGATTCTAAATCTAACATTTTAGTAGGAGTCAAAGTAACCAGTAGTAGTACTAATTCTTATTTAATTGATGTATGTAACTGAATCTAAATCTAACGTTTTAGTAGGAGTCAAAATAACCAGCAGTAGTACTAATTCTTATTTAATTGATGCATGTAACTGAATCTAAATCTAACATTTTAGTAGGAGTCAAAATAACCAGCAGTAGTACTAATTCTTATTTAATTGATGTATGTAACTAAATCTAAATCTAACATTTTAGTAGGAGTCAAAATAACCAGTAGTAGTACTAATTCTTATTTAATTGATGTATATAACTAAATCTAAATATAACATGTTAATAGGAGTCAAAATAACCAGTAGTAGTACTAATTCTTATTTAATTGAAGCATGTAACTGAATCTAAATCTAACATTTTAGTAGGAGTCAAAATAACCAGCAGTAGTACTAATTCTTATTTAATTGATGCATGTAACTGAATCTAAATCTAACATTTTAGTAGGAGTCAAAATAACCAGCAGTAGTACTAATTCTTATTTAATTGATGCATATAACTAAATCTAAATCTAACATTTTAGTAGGAGTCAAAACAACCAGTAGTAGTACTAATTCTTATTTAATTGATGCATATAATTGAATCTAAATCTAACATTTTAGTAGGAGTCAAAATAACCAGCAGTAGTACTAATTCTTATTTAATTGATGCATATAACTAAATCTAAATATAACATTTTAGTAGGAGTCAAAATAACCAGTAGTAGTACTAATTCTTATTTAAATGATGCATATAACTAAATCTAAATCTAACATTTTAGTAGGAGTCAAAATAACCAGCAGTAGTACTAATTCTTATTTAATTGATGCATATAACTAAATCTAAATATAACATTTTAGTAGGAGTCAAAATAACCAGCAGTAGTACTAATTCTTATTTAATTGATGCATATAACTGAATCTAAATCTAACATTTTAGTAGGAGGCAAAATAACCAGCAGTAGTACTAATTCTTATTTAATTGATGCATATAACTAAATCTAAATCTAACATTTTAGTAGGAGTCAAAATAACCAGTAGTAGTACTAATACTTATTTAATTGATGCATATAACTAAATCTAAATCTAACATTTTAGTAGGAGTCAAAATAACCAGCAGTAGTACTAATTCTTATTTAATTGATGCATATAACTAAATCTAAATCTAACATTTTAGTAGGAGTCAAAATAACCAGCAGTAGTACTAATTCTTATTTGATTGATGTATGTAACTGAATCTAAATATAACAGTAGTAGGAGTCAAAATAACCAGAAGTAGTACTAATTCTTATTTAATTGATGGATCTAACTGAATCTAAATCTAACATTTTAGTAGGAGTCAAAATAACCAGCAGTAGTACTAATTCTTATTTAATTGATGCATATAACTGAATCTTAATCTAACATTTTAGTAGGAGTCAAAATAACCAGCAGTAGTACTAATTCTTATTTAATTGATGTATATAACTGAATCTAAATCTAACATTTTAGTAGGAGTCAAAATAACCAGCAGTAGTACTAATTCTTATTTAATTGATGCATATGACTGAATCTAAATCTAACATTTTAGTAGGAGTCAAAATAACCAGCAGTAGTACTAATTCTTATTTAATTGATGTATATAACTGAATCTAAATCTAACATGTTAGTAGGAGTCAAAATAACCAGCAGTAGTACTAATTCTTATTTAATTGATGTATATAACTGAATCTAAATCTAACATGTTAGTAGGAGTCAAAATAACCAGCAGTAGTACTAATTCTTATTTAATTGATGTATATAACTGAATCTAAATCTAACATGTTAGTAGGAGTCAAAATAACCAGTAGTAGTACTAATTCTTATTTAATTGATGCATATGAATGAATCTAAATCTAACATTTTAGTAGGAGTCAAAATAACCAGCAGTAGTACTAATTCTTATTTAATTGATGCATATAACTAAATCTAAATCTAACATGTTAGTAGGAGTCAAAATAACCAGCAGTAGTACTAATTCTTATTTGATTGATGCATATAACTAAATCTAAATATAACATTTTAGTAGGAGTCAAAATAACCAGCAGTAGTACTAATTCTTATTTAATTGATGCATATAACTAAATCTAAATATAACATTTTAGTAGGAGTCAAAATAACCAGTAGTAGTACTAATTCTTATTTAATTGATGCATATAACTGAATCTAAATCTAACATGTTAGTAGGAGTCAAAATAACCAGCAGTAGTACTAATTCTTATTTAATTGATGCATATGACTGAATCTAAATCTAACATTTTAGTAGGAGTCAAAATAACCAGTAGTAGTACTAATTCTTATTTAATTGATGCATATAACTAAATCTAAATCTGACATTTTAGTAGGAGTCAAAATAACCAGCAGTAGTACTAATTCTTATTTAATTGATGCATATAACTGAATCTAAATCTAACATTTTAGTAGGAGTCAAAATAACCAGTAGTAGTACTAATTCTTATTTAATTGTATATAACCAGTAGTAGTACTAATTCTTATTTAATTGATGTATATAACTAAATCTAAATCTAACATTTTAGTAGGAGTCAAAATAACCAGTAGTAGTACTAATTCTTATTTAATTGATGCATATAACTAAATCTAAATATAACATTTTAGTAGGAGTCAAAATAACCAGCAGTAGTACTAATTCTTATTTGATTGATGTATGTAACTGAATCTAAATATAACAGTAGTAGGAGTCAAAATAACCAGCAGTAGTACTAATTCTTATTTAATTGATGTATCTAACTGAATCTAAATCTAACATTTTAGTAGGAGT
This sequence comes from Congeria kusceri, assembly GCA_027627225.1. Taxonomy (NCBI): domain Eukaryota; kingdom Metazoa; phylum Mollusca; class Bivalvia; order Myida; family Dreissenidae; genus Congeria; species Congeria kusceri. The sequence continues at coordinate 6,717,146 of CM051038.1, read as the reverse complement.
CAAAATAACCAGCAGTAGTACTAATTCTTATTTAATTGAGGCATATAACTGAATATAAATCTAACATTTTAGTAGGAGTCAAAATAACCAGCAGTAGTACTAATTCTTATTTAATTGATGTATATAACGGAATCTAAATCTAACATGTTAGTAGGAGTCAAAATAACCAGCAGTAGTACTAATTCTTATTTAATTGATGCATATGACTGAATCTAAATCTAACATTTTAGTAGGAGTCAAAATAACCAGCAGTAGTACTAATTCTTATTTAATTGATGCATATAACTAAATCTAAATCTAACATGTTAGTAGGAGTCAAAATAACCAGCAGTAGTACTAATTCTTATTTGATTGATGCATATAACTGAATCTAAATCTAACATGTTAGTAGGAGGCAAAATAACCAGTAGTAGTACTAATTCTTATTTAATTGATGCATATAACTAAATCTAAATCTAACATTTTAGTAGGAGTCAAAATAACCAGCAGTAGTACTAATTCTTATTTAATTGATGCATATAACTGAATCTAAATCTAACATTTTAGTAGGAGTCAAAATAACCAGCAGTAGTACTAATTCTTATTTAATTAATGTATGTAACTAAATCTAAATATAACATGTTAGTAGGAGTCAAACCTAAATCCCAAATGCGTGTGGATACACAAATCTTCATGCCATTTAAGTGTTATAACATTAGGTGTAAAGTGTTTAGCGTGACGTAGGTACATGCTTTTGGGTTATTAGTGCAGAGCATTCAATTATGACAGGTTTGTTCAAATTAGAGTACCTACTAATAGTAAATATTTCAGAAGTCATTTCTTAAACATTATGAACTTTATGTTGACCACGCCAACAGTCTGAGATGAATTCTAAGATCCATGAGCGATAGGTCCGATATTCTTAGAAGACTAGACTAGGACAATATAAACGGAGTTAAAAACTGAGTGCATGCACCATTTATCAATTTAAGGTAGATTATTCCGAAAACAGTCATTTCAAACCTGAATTGTTTTATTATTTCACAATCTGTATCATTTCAGGAATTAATTTTCCAAATAATATCAACTTGTGCAGTCAAATTAAAAAAAGTTATTATACTTTTACTAATTCTTATTTAATTGATGCATATAACTAAATCTAAATCTGACATTTTAGTAGGAGTCAAAATAACCAGCAGTAGTACTAATTCTTATTTAATTGATGCATATAACTGAATCTAAATCTAACATTTTAGTAGGAGTCAAAATAACCAGTAGTAGTACTAATTCTTATTTAATTGTATATAACCAGTAGTAGTACTAATTCTTATTTAATTGATGTATATAACTAAATCTAAATCTAACATTTTTGTAGGAGTCAAAATAACCAGTAGTAGTACTAATTCTTATTTAATTGATGCATATAACTAAATCTAAATATAACATTTTAGTAGGAATCAAAATAACCAGCAGTAGTACTAATTCTTATTTGATTGATGTATGTAACTGAATCTAAATATAACAGTAGTAGGAGTCAAAATAACCAGCAGTAGTACTAATTCTTATTTAATTGATGTATCTAACTGAATCTAAATCTAACATTTTAGTAGGAGTCAAAATAACCAGCAGTAGTACTAATTCTTATTTAATTGATGCATATGACTGAATCTAAATCTAACATTTTAGTAGGAGTCAAAATAACCAGCAGTAGTACTAATTCTTATTTAATTGATGCATATGACTGAATCTAAATATAACATTTTAGTAGGAGTCAAAATAACCAGCAGTAGTACTAATTCTTATTTAATTGATGCATATAACTAAATCTAAATCTAACATTTTAGTAGGAGTCAAAATAACCAGCAGTAGTACTAATTCTTATTTAATTGATGCATATGACTGAATCTAAATCTAACATTTTAGTAGGAGTCAAAATAACCAGCAGTAGTACTAATTCTTATTTAATTGATGCATATAACTAAATCTAAATCTAACATTTTAGTAGGAGTCAAAATAACCAGCAGTAGTACTAATTCTTATTTAATTGATGTATGTAACTGAATCTAAATATAACAGTAGTAGGAGTCAAAATAACCAGCAGTAGTACTAATTCTTATTTAATTGATGCATATGACTGAATCTAAATATAACATTTTAGTAGGAGTCAAAATAACCAGCAGTAGTACTAATTCTTATTTAATTGATGCATATAACTAAATCTAAATCAAACATTTTAGTAGGAGTCAAAATAACCAGCAGTAGTACTAATTCTTATTTAATTGATGCATATGACTGAATCTAAATCTAACATTTTAGTAGGAGTCAAAATAACCAGCAGTAGTACTAATTCTTATTTAATTGATGCATATAACTAAATCTAAATCTAACATTTTAGTAGGAGTCAAAATAACCAGCAGTAGTACTAATTCTTATTTGATTGATGCATATAACTAAATCTAAATATAACATTTTAGTAGGAGTCAAAATAACCAGCAGTAGTACTAATTCTTATTTAATTGATGCATATAACTAAATCTAAATATAACATTTTAGTAGGAGTCAAAATAACCAGTAGTAGTACTAATTCTTATTTAATTGATGCATATAACTGAATCTAAATCTAACATGTTAGTAGGAGTCAAAATAACCAGCAGTAGTACTAATTCTTATTTAATTGATGCATATGACTGAATCTAAATCTAACATTTTAGTAGGAGTCAAAATAACCAGTAGTAGTACTAATTCTTATTTAATTGATGCATATGACTGAATCTAAATCTAACATTTTAGTAGGAGTCAAAATAACCAGCAGTAGTACTAATTCTTATTTAATTGATGCATATGACTGAATCTAAATCTAACATTTTAGTAGGAGTCAAAATAACCAGCAGTAGTACTAATTCTTATTTAATTGATGCATATAACTAAATCTAAATCTAACATTTTAGTAGGAGTCAAAATAACCAGCAGTAGTACTAATTCTTATTTAATTGATGCATATAACTGAATCTAAATCTAACATTTTAGTAGGAGGCAAAATAACCAGTAGTAGTACTAATTCTTATTTAATTGATGCATATAACTAAATCTAAATCTAACATTTTAGTAGGAGTCAAAATAACCAGCAGTAGTACTAATTCTTATTTAATTGATGTATGTAACTGAATCTAAATATAACAGTAGTAGGAGTCAAAATAACCAGCAGTAGTACTAATTCTTATTTAATTGATGTATATAACTGAATCTAAATCTAACATTTTAGTAGGAGTCAAAATAACCAGCAGTAGTACTAATTCTTATTTAATTGATGCATATAACTGAATCTAAATCTAACATTTTAGTAGGAGTCAAAATAACCAGCAGTAGTACTAATTCTTATTTAATTGATGCATATAACTGAATCTAAATATAACATTTTAGTAGGAGTCAAAATAACCAGCAGTAGTACTAATTCTTATTTAATTGATGTATATAACTGAATCTAAATCTAACATGTTAGTAGGAGTCAAAATAACCAGCAGTAGTACTAATTCTTATTTAATTGATGCATATGACTGAATCTAAATCTAACATTTTAGTAGGAGTCAAAATAACCAGCAGTAGTACTAATTCTTATTTAATTGATGTATGTAACTAAATCTAAATATAACATGTTAATAGGAGTCAAAATAACCAGCAGTAGTACTAATTCTTATTTAATTGTATATAACCAGTAGTAGAACTAATTCTTATTTAATTGATGTATGTAACTAAATCTAAATCTAACATTTTAGTAGGAGTCAAAATAACCAGCAGTAGTACTAATTCTTATTTAATTGATGCATGTAACTGAATCTAAATATAACATTTTAGTAGGAGTCAAAATAACCAGCAGTAGTACTAATTCTTATTTAATTGTATATAACCAGTAGTAGTACTAATTCTTATTTAATTGATGTATATAACTAAATCTAAATCTAACATTTTTGTAGGAGTCAAAATAACCAGTAGTAGTACTAATTCTTATTTAATTGATGCATATAACTAAATCTAAATATAACATTTTAGTAGGAATCAAAATAACCAGCAGTAGTACTAATTCTTATTTGATTGATGTATGTAACTGAATCTAAATATAACAGTAGTAGGAGTCAAAATAACCAGCAGTAGTACTAATTCTTATTTAATTGATGTATCTAACTGAATCTAAATCTAACATTTTAGTAGGAGTCAAAATAACCAGCAGTAGTACTAATTCTTATTTAATTGATGCATATGACTGAATCTAAATCTAACATTTTAGTAGGAGTCAAAATAACCAGCAGTAGTACTAATTCTTATTTAATTGATGCATATGACTGAATCTAAATATAACATTTTAGTAGGAGTCAAAATAACCAGCAGTAGTACTAATTCTTATTTAATTGATGCATATAACTAAATCTAAATCAAACATTTTAGTAGGAGTCAAAATAACCAGCAGTAGTACTAATTCTTATTTAATTGATGCATATGACTGAATCTAAATCTAACATTTTAGTAGGAGTCAAAATAACCAGCAGTAGTACTAATTCTTATTTAATTGATGCATATAACTAAATCTAAATCTAACATTTTAGTAGGAGTCAAAATAACCAGCAGTAGTACTAATTCTTATTTGATTGATGCATATAACTAAATCTAAATATAACATTTTAGTAGGAGTCAAAATAACCAGCAGTAGTACTAATTCTTATTTAATTGATGCATATAACTAAATCTAAATATAACATTTTAGTAGGAGTCAAAATAACCAGTAGTAGTACTAATTCTTATTTAATTGATGCATATAACTGAATCTAAATCTAACATGTTAGTAGGAGTCAAAATAACCAGCAGTAGTACTAATTCTTATTTAATTGATGCATATGACTGAATCTAAATCTAACATTTTAGTAGGAGTCAAAATAACCAGTAGTAGTACTAATTCTTATTTAATTGATGCATATGACTGAATCTAAATCTAACATTTTAGTAGGAGTCAAAATAACCAGCAGTAGTACTAATTCTTATTTAATTGATGCATATGACTGAATCTAAATCTAACATTTTAGTAGGAGTCAAAATAACCAGCAGTAGTACTAATTCTTATTTAATTGATGCATATAACTAAATCTAAATCTAACATTTTAGTAGGAGTCAAAATAACCAGCAGTAGTACTAATTCTTATTTAATTGATGCATATAACTGAATCTAAATCTAACATTTTAGTAGGAGGCAAAATAACCAGTAGTAGTACTAATTCTTATTTAATTGATGCATATAACTAAATCTAAATCTAACATTTTAGTAGGAGTCAAAATAACCAGCAGTAGTACTAATTCTTATTTAATTGATGTATGTAACTGAATCTAAATATAACAGTAGTAGGAGTCAAAATAACCAGCAGTAGTACTAATTCTTATTTAATTGATGTATATAACTGAATCTAAATCTAACATTTTAGTAGGAGTCAAAATAACCAGCAGTAGTACTAATTCTTATTTAATTGATGCATATAACTGAATCTAAATCTAACATTTTAGTAGGAGTCAAAATAACCAGCAGTAGTACTAATTCTTATTTAATTGATGCATATAACTGAATCTAAATATAACATTTTAGTAGGAGTCAAAATAACCAGCAGTAGTACTAATTCTTATTTAATTGATGTATATAACTGAATCTAAATCTAACATGTTAGTAGGAGTCAAAATAACCAGCAGTAGTACTAATTCTTATTTAATTGATGCATATGACTGAATCTAAATCTAACATTTTAGTAGGAGTCAAAATAACCAGCAGTAGTACTAATTCTTATTTAATTGATGTATGTAACTAAATCTAAATATAACATGTTAATAGGAGTCAAAATAACCAGCAGTAGTACTAATTCTTATTTAATTGTATATAACCAGTAGTAGAACTAATTCTTATTTAATTGATGTATGTAACTAAATCTAAATCTAACATTTTAGTAGGAGTCAAAATAACCAGCAGTAGTACTAATTCTTATTTAATTGATGCATGTAACTGAATCTAAATATAACATTTTAGTAGGAGTCAAAATAACCAGCAGTAGTACTAATTCTTATTTAATTGTATATAACCAGTAGTAGTACTAATTCTTATTTAATTGATGTATATAACTAAATCTAAATTTAACATTTTAGTAGGTGTCAAAATAACCAGTAGTAGTACTAATTCTTATTTAATTGATGTATATAACTAAATCTAAATCTAACATTTTAGTAGGAGGCAAAATAACCAGTAGTAGTACTAATTCTTATTTAATTGATGCATATAACTAAATCTAAATCTAACATTTTAGTAGGAGTCAAAATAACCAGCAGTAGTACTAATTCTTACTTAATTGATGCATATAACTGAATCTAAATCTAACATTTTAGTAGGAGTCAAAATAACCAACAGTAGTACTAATTCTTATTTAATTAATGTATGTAACTAAATCTAAATATAACATGTTAGTAGGAGTCAAACCTAAATCCCAAATGCGTGTGGATACACAAATCTTCATGCCATTTAAGTGTTATAACATTAGGTGTAAAGTGTTTAGCGTGACGTAGGTACATGCTTTTGGGTTATTAGTGCAGAGCATTCAATTATGACAGGTTTGTTCAAATTAGAGTACCTACTAATAGTAAATATTTCAGAAGTCATTTCTTAAACATTATGAACTTTATGTTGACCACGCCAACAGTCTGAGATGAATTCTAAGATCCATGAGCGATAGGTCCGATATTCTTAGAAGACTAGACTAGGACAATATAAACGGAGTTAAAAACTGAGTGCATGCACCATTTATCAATTTAAGGTAGATTATTCCGAAAACAGTCATTTCAAACCTGAATTGTTTTATTATTTCACAATCTGTATCATTTCAGGAATTAATTTTCCAAATAATATCAACTTGTGCAGTCAAATTAAAAAAAGTTATTATACTTTTACTATTCTAGACACCGGCTGGCCACGTTAACACAATTTATTTGACGGCTGGGGTTTATCAAAGTAATAACAATAATTTAAACTTGCGAATAAATTTACTACGTTGGTGTTTGTACAGTCTGTTAGCACTGTAGAATTATACAATAAAAAAAACATATAGTATTAGTTGTGTCCAAGAAAATATTTTCATATATGTATAAGTTTTACGTGGTAATGCGTTTCTTCGAGTTAAAATTACGATTATAATGAGAATGATCTTATATACATTTTGGCATTGAAAACAGAACTTGACATCATATAACTTTCGGTTACTTTATTTCTATTATTTTAAGTACAGGTATTGTTTTTCCATTTTGTAAGCAGTCAGTGATCAATAAATCAAATCAAAATCAAATTAATAAAAAAAATCAAATATAAACTAAATTACTATAATGTACGAAATGAATAATTAACTCAAATGGAAAATGATAATTTGACAGAAAAGGAAAAAACGAAGTATAGCGGACTGTGCCTCATGTAGCCGTATTCACCCGATTACACACTACGAATAATTTCGCAACATCAACCGACATTGGAAAATAACGCGGGAAATTATAAGGAATACTCTACCTTAACCATACAATATGTCAATTATAATGAAGTGCAAATATTTGAGACTTATGCTATGGCATGCCCCCAAGCGAAAACACTTTATATCAACGCAATAACGCTACCGGCAAATACATATACTTGAAATATTTCGTCGTTGATGACAAATCATTAATTTAACTGGATACAAGCGTGTATACAACTTTTCGTCGATATTTTGAAGACACGTGTACGTGTCACTTACAAGGCGTAAAAACATGACTGTAAAATACGTCAGAATGGCCGCGAGTGGTAAGTGCAATATACGGTTTGATCCCGGTGGTGGTATGTGCGAATCACGAACAAGGAAAATCGTTACTTTTAAATAATTCTTCATATCATGTTTGTTAATTGAAAATTTACAATTTACATTTTTCTAACATTAAAGTGTGTAGGCACAATCTCCTGTATAAAATATTTTCAAAAGAAACGGATGGTAGAGACAATATAACTTAAAAACAGACGGATAAACATACACATGACAAATGAAACACTAAAATATCGAATACGTCAACAAAGACGCTTGTTGACGTTTGCATCGTTTATCAGCGTTTTGTAACCTAAACCAACACTGCCAGGTCAATGAACAAACATGTACTTGAGTTTCCGCCTGAACTGCCAAAAATAAGTTTGCGATTTAAAAACTAGCCAATTAGTCGATTTACAACAATGTTTCTTATTAATGTTTCTTTTATTTTAAGTCGAAGTATATGGTAATAAATAGTATCGGCTTGTATTAATTTATGTCATTAGATATGTTGTAAGATCGTTGATACACTCTTTAAGATAAACATAATATAAAAAATGTGTAGGGGTATAAGTACAATGTTTACCATTGAACCTCGTAAAATCCGCCCTGAAGTTGCAGTTTGATTGAAACAGAGCCATAGATTTGCCAAATATGGTAGAGTGCCAAGCGGGGCTTATACCAGTAATATAGCAATTCGCAATGTCGTGTAATGTTATTATCTTTAAACTTTATATATTGAATCTAAATGCAATGAAAATCATTAAACAACAACATCAACAACAACAATACAATCAAAAATAATAATAATGATGATGATGATAATAATAATAATAATAATAATAATAATACCTATAATAATAATAATAATAATAATAATAATAATAATAATTATTATTATTATTATTATTATTATAATAACATTATTATACAGATAAATATTGCTAATCCTTTGACACGAGCACAACTCAACATTATATTAAATAAGAAAACTTACCTGCGAGCCTCTATCTCATAACGAATACACTGCGATACTGCGACCCACAACCGGCCGTCTGTCAGTACCCAATGCAGAGCGCACTGAAGCGGGCCGGTTTACATAGTAGTCAGGTAATATGATCACCCAATGCTTTTGTTCTGCAAGTTTTAAATCTGCAAATGGTTTGAACGAACAAGCCTTTTTAATGTAGCCGTATACGGTGGCAATAGTTTCATTAGAAATGACGCAAAGGGAATGTCCGTGGCGTGGTATGCGACAGATAATTGAAATCTTCTGAAGCGAGGCCTGCGATGTTAGCCAGGTGCTCATGCTTCTGGAAGCATTGCACGTCGACCTCGAATGGAGTGTGATCAGTAGTATGTGTTGAGGCGATGTATGGATGCGTTGGCATTGCCTTAACTTATATATCTTTTCCGTTTGTATGTAGAGTACTCGTTTTGCTTTTGGAATTCAAGAAGCCTTAGTGAATAATTTGCAGAGAAAAATTTTTGCCCTGTAAGCATAAGACCACATTGCTTCAACAATTATGGTCATATTGGGTTAAAGAGACTTGTTCACATTTTTGTATTTTTGAAAAAAAGCAATTAAACGTCTTAACTGGACAAATTAAAGCACCTAATCTAAAGAGCTCAGGTATTATAACAACAAAAACATGAAACTGAGAAGATAACAAATATTGCTTCCATTGTGGTTCGGAGCTACGACATCCGGATCAAAATTCTGACGCGCTAACCTCTCGACCATTTAGATGTATATACTTATTCGCGTCTTGTTTACTGTATGTAATTGTTTTAGGTGTTTTCAAAAATTTCAACTGATGACTATTCATTAACGAAGCAGTGTTTCCAGCATATTTTTTGTCAGTAGTGTTATTTCGCTCCTTTATATACACTGTTATTGTATTTTTAGAATCTGTGACAAATCGTTTGGAAATTTGTCAATTGATCAAAACGTGAAGAGATGCCTTTAATCAGAACATTGTTTGAAATCAAGTGCGTAATTGTGTAAGACAAACTGGTTTCCTTGCATTTGAAACGTTCATATTCTGTCTTCAGCTTACGTTGTTGAAAATAATGCAGCCGTGATGGACATGTGTTTAATCATAAAATGTACAATTAAGAACTGTTTTAAAATTGAAATTAAGACTATAATAATTGATATTAAAGAACTGTGTTTAAATTGATAAAAATTGGACGTGAACATATTGCGTTTTGTTTTTATGTGCATCATATATTTAGGGAAATCCTAGTACATACTCCAAAACTAATGACGAGGGAGTGTTTAATTTCAAGCGTTATCATTTTTACGATGTGCATTTGTTCAACAGGACGATCGGTTTGGTTTAATGAAGAGTGTTTACCTGTAATACGGAAAATAATAACACACAGATTGACCAGATTACTAAGAAATCTCAAATTTAAAAGAAAACAAACAATACCCGTAGACATGACTACCAAGTGTACTGATTAGGTTAAGGAAAAGCCCATTGAATTTTAAAAGCGACGTCTCTCCCCCTATGCACAAACAGCTCTCCCCCTATGCACAAACAGGACCGTTTAAAAATAAAATTAAATTACCCATCATTTTTTATGAAAATACAGCGAATCTTAGAACAATAAGCAAATGTAATTAATATAATTAATTTTTATTAATTTGATTTAGTATACAAGACGCATAGATATGACACTGAAATAAAACGGAATCGGTTTGCATATTTTATATTAAAACAGTTTATGGTCGTATTTTATGGTATGTTGATTCGCCACAATATTATGGTATGTTGATACAACTCAAGTGTTTGGCATAGAAAAAGAGCTCTCCACGCCACCAAAGTTATACCTGTTTCTTTTTAGGTAGTAGTAACAGTAGTAGTAGTAGAAGAAGTAGTAGTAGTAGTAGTAGTAGTAGTAGTAGTAATAGTAGTAGTAGTAATAGTAGTAGTAGTAGTAGTAGTAGTAGTAGTAGTAGTAGTAGTAGTAGTAGTAGTAGTAGTAGTAGTAGTAGTAGTAGTTAGTAGTAGTAGTAGTAGTAGTAGTGGTAGTATTAATAGTAGCAGTAGTAGTAATGGTAGTAGTAGTTGTTGTTGTTGTAGTAGTGACAAAGCCTTTAGGAACGAGTAACTAAGGTTCCACTAGCCCAGTGCATTTTTTAAAGCATCAATGATATGCCTTAAATATGCGACAATAGTATTGAGTACTGTTCATTCCATTCAAGTGTTTTTCAATGAAATGATTCTAAAATCAATATTTTGGCATTTTCGTTAAATTCTAAGTTTTGTAGAAAGCACATCACTCCGATATTTACAACACGTAAGAGAGACCAACAACAAACTATTTTGCAGCCTTATTCAGATACTCAACATTTTCGCCCCTCTAAATCAAAATCATATCTCCGCGCCAAATTGCTTAGTAGTAATATCGGCACTTTAAGAAGCAACTTCAACAACAACAAAAATAAACAGTCGTAGCATTAGCGCACCGAGAGTAGATTTACGAGCGGTAGAAGCGGTGGTGTTATTGTATTGTTTATGTTAACGATGCTGGTGTTGCCACGGAGGTAAAGGTTGATGTTTTTGTGGTGATGGTAGTGATAGTTGTAGAAGTTATTTTATAGCATGATACTGGCTAATTTTTGTATGGACCAAGAGCAAAATTATCGTTGTTAAACTACCCAATAAACTATACAAAAAGTGGTCGCAACTCTTAGCGGAGATAAGTCATATGCAGTTCTCATTGCAATTTAAAAATTTTGTCAAATCATAATATAATTGAAGAAATGGTCGCATTATCGTTGTTTATTGGCCAATAAACAGCTCTGTTCCGTTCTGATGCACGGATTAATTCTTACGCATCAGAAGTCTAGATCGAGGCGTTAACAGCAAAAGCAGAATAAGGTATGATACAATTAGAAGTGGCTGCAACAAAAACATTAGCAGGATTAATAGATTTGGATGCTGCTGCTGTTTCAATAAG
>CM051038.1:6475357-6697857 GCA_027627225.1 Congeria kusceri | reverse complement strand
GTCGCACGTCAGATATCATACAGTGTAAAATGGCACTTTCTCTACGACAATCACACGTCAGACATCATGCAGTGTAACATATCACTTTCTCTACGACAGTCGCACGTCAGACATCATACAGTGTAAAATGGCACTTTCTCTACGACAATCACACGTCAGACATCATGCAGTGTAACATATCACTTTCTCTACGACAATCACACGTCAGACATCATGCAGTGTAACATATCACTTTCTCTACGACAATCATACGTCAGACACCATGCAATGAAACATATCACTTTCTCTACGACAGTCACACGTCAGACAAAATACAGTGTAACATGGCACTTTCTCTACGACAGTCACACGTCAGACATCATGCAGTGTAACATAGAACTTCCTATGTGACTGCCATACGTGAGATACCTTGCAATGTAAAACATAGCACTTCCTATGAGACTGCCATACGTGAGATACCTTGCAATGTACCGTAGCACTTTCTATGCAACTGCCATACTTCAGACACCCTGCAATGTAACATATCTGTGCGACTGTCATACGTCAGACACCATGCAGTATAACATATCACTGCGACTATCATACGTCAGACACCATGCAGTGTAACATATCACTTTCTCTACGACAGTCACACGTCAGACATTTATACAGTGTAACATGTCACTTTCTCGACGACAGTCACACGTCAGACATCATGCAGTGTAACATATCACTTTCTCTACGACAATCACACGTCAGAAACCATGCAGTGAAACATATCACTTTCTCTACGACAGTCACACGTCAGACATTTATACAGTGTAACATGTCACTTTCTCTACGACAGTCACACGTCAGACATCATGCAGTGTAACATGGCACTTTCTCTACGACAGTCACACGTCAGACATCATGAAGTGTAACATGGCACTTTCTCTACGAAAGTAACACGTCACTTATCACTTTCTCTGTGATTGCCACACGTCAAAATTCCTGTAGTGTAACATAGCACTTTCACTGCGACTGAAACACGCCATACATCCTGTAGTGTAACATACCATTTTGTTTGCGAGCGCCATACGTCATATATCCTGCAGTGTAACATAGTACTTTCTTTGCGACTGCCATAAGTCAGACACCCTGCAGCGCACAATAGCAAATTCTCTCTGCGACCGCCACACGTCAGACATCATGCAGTGTAACTTAGCACTTTTTCTGCAACTGCCACAAGCCAGGCACCTTGCAGACACAGCTCAACTGGCGTCTAAATGCAATGAACAATACAATAAAAAACTTGAATGCGTAGCATCGACGGAGATAATTACGTGGCGATCTTACCGTCAGTGTACTGTGGACATTACAAAACACTGATCTTAAAGGTGCTATTTTTAACCTGGGCACAACGTGTCCATGGTGGGCTTTTGTGATCGTCTTTTGTCCTTCGTGCGGCGTGTGTCGATCGTCGTCAAAATTTAACTTGTGAACACACTGTAGGCCACATTTTCTGCCCACTCAACTCGAAACTTGCTCATAACATTTGTTCTTACGATATCTCGATGGAGTTCGAACCTGGGTTATTTTGGTCATTAACTAGGTCACCAGAGCAAATTAAAGAAAAAGCTTGTGGAATCTCTAGAGGCCACACGTGTTGCCCAACCAACATGAAACTTGCTTAGCAACTTAGCTGAGCGACCTAGGGCCTGACGACCATCTTGGTCAAAGTTTCGCGCTTCAATAATCCGTTTTAAACGACCTAATATGAACATGCGTATGCATTTTAATGTTACTGGGAGTTTATGGGATTTATTTACAAGTTTAATACGCCATTGCATGAGTGTCATTCTGTTCCTTCGGAATGCTAAGTAGTACCTGCAATGTATGCTGTCTGTATTGCACGTTTTAATATTTTTTTTCTGATATTTCACAGTTTTTCTCTCTCTAAATCTTTTGCAAATGGAGCCAAACATAACGAGTTAACATAATTAATAAGAAATGGATGATATATTTAATAACTATTCTGAAACGGACAATAAATAATTTATTATTTATGTCTCGAAATCGGGAAATAAAAATATCGACGATTTTTTTTGCAAGGACACACTTGGACGCTCTGTTATGAAAACGCGCATTCATTCAGACGCTCCTGTAGAATGTGACATATTGACGGTATAAAGATCGCGACGTAGCGAAAAGCGGCCAGTTGTGAAATCGAGAACAATACAACCTGTTTCAAGGGAATGTTGGTACTGTTAGGATTGTCTGCTGAGTAGTTTTCACAGAACACCGCGTTCTGTGGATCCGGAAAGGCGGCATGCTCAGCTTACCGGCAAACCCTTGGCACGTAACATTTAATAATTTAAGAACTGAAGGCATTGGTGTTCCGTGAGGATGTAGCGGTGATTAATTAGCAGTTATTCGGTTGGTTGGTTAAGGGTCACATTCCTGTTAGTATTTGTGTAAGATGAAGGAGCAGCAGTTTCTATAATATAAATTTCCATCGTACTGACTGTTAGATATGAGCAAAATCGTTGTCCTTTTATGAATGGATGAAAACCAAAAATATGTAACCAACATTTCCATTGTGAATGTATGTAATACAAAACTAGAACTGCAACTATAGATGTGTTCAAAGGACATTGCCCCCCCCCCATTACTCCGCTGGCTGTCACAAAATCCTATACAATTACTATAGCCAAGTGCACAAGTTAACATAATGATGAAAAGGTATATAAAGTTTCATTGCTCTAGCAGTTACACTTCATTTTATTCGAGTTACACGCGACACAAATCCAAAATGTCAATTTTTGCTAACGAAGGGCAATAACTCCAATGATCTCTGACGATAAATGACCAAAATACCAAAGTGTTTAAGTTCATGTGTCTATAAAAATTCATCACTCCAGCTGTTATTTTTGCTTGAGTTACGCGCACACAAAAATTCGACGGATTTACTAACACTGTATCACATACATTGAAAAAAAACAACACTATTCTCGGCACCTTAAAGCAAGTCGGGTTTCAATAATGTTCTCCCTCCCTTCAATTTCTATTGTGTATACACCGATGTGACTGTGACGTTATCCCATGCGTATAGACGAAGATATTGATAATTACATAGCAACGAATTACACGTGTATGGACTGAGCATAAATTTCCGAAGGGTAATTAGCGACTTAGATAAAGATAGTTTCGCAAATTCATACAGAACTATTTTCTTCTCCTCAAGATCGTCATATATGCAAATGACAGCCAATCACCGGTGTGACTGTGCAATCACGAAACTGGTGCAGTGTTATAAAACTTTGGTTAACTTCTGTTCAGGGCATCTGATTTGCGTATGTAGTGTTCGCGAACTGCGTCCATTACCATCATTAAACGTCGTAAATAAACTCGCCGTGTGCACTATTTATTTAAATCATGAACGTGAAACTAATAATTAGAAATTTCTTAATATAGTGGCATGGTTCCCAATAGTGCCAAGGCATTATTTCTTTAAAAAAAATAACACATAAATACACTAGTAAATACATAATCATAGATAGACTTGGCAACATACTACAACAAAATACAACGCTTGGTGCATTTATTAATTAATGATCGAATATTATAATAGAAATAGTTATTATAAATTAATATGTTTACAGTGATAACTAGTAGTAGCGATTTAAAGATAACATTGAAACAATAAATATTCGAAACTATGTTAATTTTGTTAGCGGCATGTGATACATTTTCAAAATAAACTCAGTAAAACAAAACCGTTTTAATTGTAACATTGATGGCTTAAAAAATAAATCAACACATAATGCTAAACCTCTATTGTTCAAATTAACAGGCTTTTGTTTTTATATGGAGTCAATCAGTAAATTATGCTTGTACAATATGTTTACTCAGGCATAAAAAATTACAGCAGAACGATTGAAAGGGTTATATAGAACAAACTAACGTATCAGTGTTCAAAGTCTTCAAAGTGTATGTGTCCATGTTGTCAAAAGTACCGATTGCGTTATGTTCAGAATTTCAGTTTCTGAACACTGTATTTAGAAATAATAACATTTTTTTATTATAATATGTGTTTGGCACGTACTTATGTTTCTGTGTCATCTGTTTGCATGTATATTAACAGGAAAATGTATTTTTTGTTTCTTGATAAGTGCACTGGGTGTAATGCTGACATTGTACCTAGTCAATCTGTGCCCAATTTTATGCCTCTTTCTTCACCACTCATTACAGTCAACATCATTAATAAAAACAACATGGACTATCAGAAATGCATTACTAAAATACAAGTAACGCGTTGCTGACCTGAGACAAGGTTTGTCCAGCCAACTGCGTAAGATCAATAGTGGAAACAAACCACGCAAAACGCAAGTGAACTTGAAAGTAACCCATGACTCTACTTTATGTATGAGGTTATACGAGTTTTGACAGAGTAAGATATCAAAAATGTTTAGTAAATGCTTAGAATGAAGCAGGTATTTCGATGAGAAAATAAATAACAAATGTATATGTTCTACCGGAACTGCACAGAAAATCTCCATTAAAATAAATAAAAACCAATATCAATAAAAGTAACAGTAATAAACCAAATGAATTAGCCGTCGGTTTTGATATGTACGCAAACCGCACACCATGACGCCACAAAGCACACATGCGTCTTTTTCAAACTTCTCGACACGGAACTCAACACATATGTTTTGGCTTTTTCAAGCGTCAAATTCTTTAGGTAACCGGTCGCATTCAATCAATGATACTACTTTGCAAATCGTGATTAATATTTGTAACAGTAGAAGCAGAAGTAGTAGTAGAAGTAGAAGTGATGGTAATAGTAGTAGTAGTAGTAGTAGTAGTAGTAGTAGTAGTAGTAGTAGTAGTAGTAGTAGTAGTAGTAGTAGTAGTAGTAGTAGTAGTAGTAGTAGTAGTAGTAGTCGTTGTTGTTGTTGTTGTAGTAGAAGTAGTAATAGTACTACCACTAGTAGTAGAAGAAGAAGTAGCAGTAGTAGTAGTGGTTGTTGTTGTTGTAGTGGTTAAGTAGTAGTAGTAGTAGTAGTAGTGGTAGTGGTGGTGATAGAGTAGTAATAGTAGTAAATATGATAGTGGTAGTAGAAATAGTAGTAGGAGCAGTAAAAGCAGTAGAAGCGGTAGTAGAAGCAGTTGTAGAAGTAGTGGTAGTATCAGTTGTAGTAGTAGTGATATTAGTTGTAGTAGTAGTAGAAGTAGTAGTTGTTGTTTTTGTTGCAGTAGAAGTGTTTGTAATCTAGAAGTAGTGGTAGGAGCAGTAGTACTGATAGTAGTAGTTGTAGTAGTAGAAGTAGTAACAGTAGTAGTAGAAGTAGTAGTAGTAGTAGTAGTAGTAGTAGTAGTAGTAGTAGTAGTAGTAGTAGAAGAAGTAGTAGAAGTAGTAGTAGTAGTAGTAGTAGTAGTAGTAGTAGTAGTAGTAGTAGTAGTAGTAGTAGTAGCAGTAGTAATAGTAGAAGTAGTACTATTAGTAGTGGTTGTAGTAGTAGAAATAGTAGTAGTAGTTGTTGTAGTAGAAGAAGTTTTTGTAATGTGGCAAACATTTTGGCCTCAAATTTCCTCATGGCTCAGTATGTTTAAACTTTAGCTTTGCATTCTGATAATAAATGTCAATATTCAAAACAAAATATGCAGTGATTTTTTTCCCTTTTTATTATTTTATATAAATTGGGGGCAAATTTCATTAGAAAGTGAACCTAGCCTTTTTCTACAAACAGCGGCTGAGAAAAGTTGCGATTCCAGTCTTATGCGGCGCGTTTCTGTAATATCACTGTCTGAAAACGGTCTCTGTCGGTAATGACCAAACACTGGCCGCAGTTGAAAATAAAACACGAGCCTATGTCTAAAATCGGGGCCACGGCCAAACATGTGTTCACGTTTAAGTCCAATTAAGGTCAAAATTGTTTTGATGCAAAGAAATATGTATAACGAAGTAAGGTGACCCAATAAAAAATGACCCCTCCCTGTTATTATATTTTGAAAACGTGACACCACGGTTAGTGCATTTTTACTCCTCCGGTCATAATATTATGACCCCCCAAGTGAATTTAACTGAGCCCCCTCCCCCCGAATTTCGATCCAGGGTAGTATAACGACGCCCGTACATGCGAGCCAACACGGTCAAAGAGACAAACAGACAGACACCAGCAATAGCAACAACACAACTACAAATCTCAGCAACGATAATAGCAACAACAACAAATCTAGAATGCACACGACTGTGTTGATGACGATGCTGATGCTGCTGACGACGACAACGACGACAGTGATGAAAATTATGATGATCATCGTTATCTTTCAGACATGAGCAATAAATGTAAGTATGCAGCATTATGAGTTATACAGCTTACGGTGAGCTGTGGTCGGTGCAAGCTGTACATGTATAAGGGTTTTATAGTCAATGTATATTCCACACGCGTAAGCTGTATACGTCGGAAGCAGTAAACGGTCTAACACATTAAGTAATTTCAATTCGATCAACACTGAGAGTAAATATGTTTTACAGGGGCGTAGCTTCCTTTAGGCACTATAGGCACGTGCCTATACATTTTTTCCAGTGATGAAAAAATTAAATATGCCACAAATGCAGTAAATACAAGAAGGGGATGGGGTGAGGGGATTTTTCTTGGCTGTGTTGATACTTCATTGTTTAACGAGTCGATTACGTCAATATGAAGTAAATTTCAGGAAACACACGCTTATTTTACAATTATTTAGTAGAATCGGGGTTTAGATGAAGTTAGTTGTTTGCAGCCACATACGAGAATAAATAAACATGGCCCAAATTATCGCGTACAACGTCATTTTGTAGATTCCGTGTTTTATTTGCACGCAGCATGCCTCCTTACTTCAGGGCCGTTCTGCACTTTACCCATGCTGAATATACCAGGAGCGTACCCGAGTAGAACTTGAGTATACGCAGAATATTTGTTTTAATTGGTGTGATTGTATGTAATAATGCTAAACAGATATTGGATAAGCTTTATAAAACGTGTAATTTAAATCTTATTACACGTATTTCTTTCAGATAAAATGATACAATTAAATTAATACATAAGGGTCTATTGTATGCCAAGCTCAATTTGACCTCGGTTTTTTATATTTGGCCTTATGTTTCAACAATAATTTATGATTTCCAATTTATGCGCACGTGCGTATAGGAGTACGCGTAGTTACGCCCTGTATACATGTAGTATTTTAGGTTTTCTTTGTTAACGTCGCTTTTTCTGATATTTTAACAGTGTCCTGATATTTTAACAGTTTTTCGCTGCAGTTTTCCTGCAACTGCAGCCAAACATAAACATATGAATTTACATATTACATACAATTTACATGTGGGTATAGTGTACACAGTTTTTAACCTATGAATAGGACATTATCTTAAATAAATGTTCTGCAATAGACATTACGTAATTACTTATATAATAAAAACGATGACACAGCGAGTTTATCATAGTTATTTTCCGTTGGTCGTTGTTACAGGCAGTTTTACAAATGGAGCTAGCGTGTCGACACACGTAACAAGAGCTTGTTGGAACACATATGACCTACAAGTATAGTGGACGATACAAATACAATATAAAGTATATGTGTCATATTTATGTGCTATAAGGATAATACGCGACAATAAGAAATGCAATAGTTGCTGATCTGAATGCCGGTGATCCTTTTAGTTGACCATCAAAAGCCTTTTAAATTATAATGGTAATGTTTACCTAGGTAAGAAACTAACTGATCACCGGCGTACAGATCAGCAACCTCGTATTCATTTACTGTACGGTTAAACACTGTAGTTTGGGGTCTGTGGTTGTTGTAACGCAAATAATATTTCACTATCTTACCCACGAATGTGTCCTATGTATGCGATGTCAATAGTCATGCAATTTCTGGCTTTAATAACCATACTTGGTACAAACTGCTATATGTTCCCAGTTTATGAGTAAACGCCTAATGCCGCAATTTACTAACATATGCTAATTGCCAACAGTTAAACATCCTATATTTGAATAACGATAAATACAATAAATCAGTATGACAAAAGCGACAGTAATGATAATTTTAGCCAATTAATCGTTTTAATCAACGTCTGAATGTGAGCATGGCACAATCTAATCAACTTCATATTATAATTATAGACATCTTATTGTTACAGTTAATCATCAACTTCATATTATAATTATAGACATCTTATTGTTACAGTTAATCTTCAACTTCATATTATAATTATAGACATCTTATTGTTACAGTTAATCTTCAAACACACATGCTACATCGCGGTAACAGAGACAAAATACCATGGGCATCATTTGCTTTGCATAGCATTATGTGCAGTACCCGGTTCTTTTCCAGGCAAGGGCTTCTCTACAGGGACACGGGATCAAACAACTGTTATAGTTTCAGGCGGTAAGCAATACAGATTTGAATAGGTATTCAGAACCAAATACTTCATTTCGTAGACACTGATATTCTCCGTGAGGTTGTTAGTAACATTAAGAATTCAGGTTCTTCTTTACTGACTTTGACGATGATATTTGAAATGTCAACACGTCGTGATTTACTAGTGCTTGAAAACTGTATCAGATAGAACACTGTGAACGCCATTGATCCCAGAAAACACATATATGATATCAGATACACTTTACGGGATGCTGCTGTTTTCGAATAATAAAAAAATGAACAGTGAAATGTAACTGTAATAAGGAGGTGTTTTTAGAATATATATTTATTATATGCTTTTCAGTGAAATATCAAATTTTATTGGTGGAATAAAGTCTTATATGTTCACTGTTCGAGCAGTGAAAATATAAGATTTTAAATTTTCACAGGAGTGAAAATATAACATAAAATGGACTATTTTTCCACGAATAGCAACAATCTACAAGTAGTGGTTTACAACCCCTGGCAAATTTATATACGTGTACAGTATGTACATGCTTGTGTTAACATAAAACACGTGATACAATTCAACAAAATTATAATTTAGCGACAACGACTCACAAAATATTGCACTTTTTTCCCACCATACTATCGAGTGACAGTACTGGAATCATCTATGACGTCATTGTTATAACGTCAGAATACACGAACTTATGATGTTATTGCTTATCTCGCGCAATTTTATTTATTTATTGTCCAAAAGCATAACATAAAAAGAAAATGTGTTGCTTTGCAGTGAAAATATAAAATAAAACGGACTATTTTTCCACATATAGCATCGATCAAATAAATATAACACTAGAAAGTCTAGTTATGCAACGAATTGTACTCTAGATATTGGTACAAACATCATCACAGAATGTTTGAACAGTCGGGTTTTAATGAGCACCACCGCTTTTAAAACAGGATACTGTCTATTGAAAGTGATGAAAGCTTAATGAAGTTCTAAGGTTTTAAAGGTCCAGACATTAATGAGTCGTTGTTAAGTCTATGTACCAACGCACGTGAGTGTCATTATTTCAGTGGTTAGAGCTATGCCACATGCGGGTTGCCAGCTATAAAAGAGGACTTGTCGCGGCATTGAACCTGTTCTGGTGATGCCTGCCTCGAAAACTCCATATCAAATTCTATCTGTGCGCTTCCGTGGGTGAAGACGTATATGCGAGCCAACATGACTCACGAACACATCAACCATCTCGTGTCGTAACACGTAGAGCGTTCATGCGGATGTTGTGAACGACTTGATATGTGTTACCAAAGAGTTTAATGATCGTGTCGTTACACGTAGAACGTTGTTGCGGATGTTGTGAACGACTGTATATGTGTAGCCAAAGAGTTTAATGATCACGTTGTCACACGTAGAGTATTGATGCGGATGTTGTGAACGACTTGATATGTGTTACCAAAGAGTTTAATGATCATGTCGTTACACGTAGAGTATTGATGCGGATGTTGTGAACGACTTGATATGTGTAACCAAAGAGTTTAATGATCACGTTGTTACACGTAGAGTATTGATGCGGATGTTGTGAACGACTTGATATGTGTTACCAAAGAGTTTAATGATCATGTCGTTACACGTAGAGCGTTTATGCGGATGTTGTGAACGACTTGATATGTGTAGCCAAAGAGTTTAATGATCATGTCGTTACACGTAGAGCGTTCAGGCGGATGTTGTGAACGACTTGATATGTGTAACCAAAGAGTTTAATGATCATGTCTTTACACGTAGAGCGTTCAGGCGGATGTTGTGAAGGACTTGATAGATGTAACCAAAGAGTTTAACGATCATGTCGTTACACGTAGTGCGTTTATGCGGATGTTGTGAACGACTGTATATGTGTAGACAAAGAGTATAATGATCATGTCGTTACACGTAGAGCATTGATGCGGATGTTGTGAACGACTTGATATGTGTATCCAAAGAGTTTGATGATCACATTGTTACACGTAGAGCATTGATGCGGATGTTGTGAACGACTTGATATGTGTAACCAAAGAGTTTAATGATCATGTCGTTACACGTAGAGCGTTTATGTGGATGTTGTGAGCGACTTGATATGTGTAGACGAAGAGTTTGATGAACTTGTTATTGGTGCATGGCAATGGAACCAGTTCTTGTGGTTTTGTATGATACTGGTACAATTCAATATGCAGAAAGAATGACAATCACCATAGTATAAATGTTGTGTAGGTCACTGTTTTCATATTTGTTATACTGTAGGGCTTTACTGAGTAGCTGTTTTTTAACACTCTCGTTAATTTATGCCCGATACTAACGCCGTAAAGCATCAAAATAAGACAATACGGACATCGGTGTTCTTGCTTTAATGGACACACAACAGAGTGCTCCCCTGTATATGTGCACATGTATTCCGCCGTCTGTAATCCTATATCTAAATTCATTCAAAATAAGTCGCTTTTGTTTAAGAAAGTGTTTTGTTAGAGGAATAAATTGTTCGCCAGGTATAATAGAAAATAACAAGAAATCAATCGGAAATGTCATATGGAGTGAGCTGGCTTACCACTTTTAATAAAAGAACTGAAATGCAATACAGTCTTTTAGGTAAGGTAAAACTAACTTTAGCAGTAAACTTAAGCTGTTGTCTTAGAATAGCGATAACGATAAATGTGCCCCCTCCCTTTAAATATGTGCCTTCGTCTTGGATAAGCGATACTGATCAATTTATGGACACGACATATTTTCACAATCTTTTTCTTCCTTTTTAAAATTTCATGTCTAAGATATATACATTACATAAGCTTTGGGGTCAGCTGGAGGGGGCACGTGCAAATCCCTTTCCAAACTGACCATCGGCCTATTTCATGTTTCAATACACAATTTGCGAGTTTATTATTTGGACGTCCCAAAATGAAATATTAGTTGTAATTGTGGTGGTGGTGGCGGCGACGGTGGCGGTGGTAGTAGTAGAAGTAGTAGTAGTAGTAGTAGTAGTAGTAGTAGTAGTAGTAGTAGTAGTAGTAGTAGTAGTAATAGTAGAGGTACATGCGGTAGTAAATTTGGTAGTAGTAAAATTACAAGTAAGCTTACCTTATCAGAATAGTTTAATACTAACCAGTTTGACTTGCAAAAGAAAATATTTTACAACAAAACCAATCGGTTTTTGTCTCAAAACTATTACAATTGACAGCACTAAAATACTATAAAGAAATGTTATCTGTCCTCAAGGTGCGAAACCGTGTTTTAAAATATGTTATTGTCTTTATGACAATGATATATCGTAGTATCAAAGTAACGTTCGTTCATTAATTAACCCCCGACCTAATTAGTTCCGCACTAACAGAGGTGCTAGTTTCCTCTTACCATGTAAGTAGTACGACAGGGTATATGATTAATCTAACACCCATAACGGAACCAATCCATAGATCGCAATTATACCGTTGTAGGTTGTGTCACGTGCATCAGAGAATTTACTGTATTCAACAAATGTTATGACGCACCAAATGGAAATTGTTGTATTTTAATAATTTATACGAATGTTAGTTGTGCCGTACTGAACACGAAGGCATTTCGTATTTATGTTTTTTATTTTGGTATGAACACATGAATGTATAACTCAAATAATCATATCTGACATTTCAAGCTAAAATTCTTATAAATAAAAAAAATACAATTTCCATTTATTCCTATTTGGTGCGTTATAACTTTTGTTGAGTGAAGATGTGCGTCCTTAATGCCCATTGTATACGCTTGCTCTGGTATTTTTATTGAGTGTCCTACAACTATACCTGAATACTTGAAACTGAACCTTGAATTTACAAATTAGTGGTATAAAGCAATAACAAATTGTCTGTTTTTAGCCCCACCATTGTTGTCAGTAATTGCGTTTGATATCAACGGAGCGAAAACTTTGTATGATCATGACGCGAAACCGTAATCGTAAACTCCTCTATTGTTTCTTTCAAAGTGTAACGAATATACTACTCATCTCATGTTCATACTTTAATTAACCGTCGACCTTATCAGTTTCGCAATACCGTTCTTGCGCTCCGTGCAAAAATTTAAACAATGCCCCGGTAGGTTCCCATTACCATTTTGTGTTACCGCAGTATTCAAAAATTGAAAATTTGACAATTTTCAATGTTGTGCTATGTGCTCCGCAGGGCCGCACGCAAACACGGCGTCAATGGGGCGGCTGGGTTATTATAAGATGAATGAGTAGGTGGTAATAGCGGTAGTATGGTAGTACGTTCACAAGCAGATACTTCTACAGCCGCAACAAATTAATTCGTCCGGGTGGAATTGGTGTTGGGCACTGATAGCTCTAGAAGTTATAGTAACCGCAGTAGCGGAAGCAGCAAAAGCAATAGCAATTATAGTAGTACAAGATGTTGTTGTACTGCTGATAGGAATAGTGGCCGCGGTGCAGTAAAACTATCAGTATTGCTAGCAGTAGACGTATTTTAATACTGAGCTCACAATCAAAGATTCACGTATATATATAATACAAATTGGACAAATACTATACAGTATTTTGGCTAATATATTCAGGATTTACACCCACTAATATAACTTAATTTAACCATTTCCGCGAATCGCTATAATACAACTCTTGTGTAATGTTGATACTTTGAATGGGACCCAATAATAAGAATATACACAGTTAAAACAAAATTAGTCAGCCCGTGCTACAAAGATTATAAATATGAAATTAACATATAGAAATATATATAATACACTTCATAATGACACAAATCGTTATCATGTTAAACAATCTTAGACAAATTGCAGATAAAATCAACGCCGAATCTTCTTGTAATTCGACCCGTGTTCTACAAACAAAAAACTGTTTTTGCCAAATTGGAATGCCAAGCAATGCCAACTATATAATACCGATTTCCATTAAACGCAAACAATGTCAAGATTAGCGACAGAACTCATCTTAATTGATAAAAAAATGTCTTTATGTACATACGTAATGAATTACATGTTCAACAACATTTATTTTCAATTGACTGAGCACGTTATTCGGCGCAAAAATGTGACGAGTAGCAAACTCATTTAACAAATAAAAATTTACCCGCCCTCTGCTTCCACGAATTTAGATACCTGATACGTGTTTAAATATTTAGGGATAACACGATAGTATTTATGTACCAACTGACACTTTAGTTCGTTCTTGCGTTTGAAAACAACAAAACCCTGCTAAAACAATCATGGGAGGGGGCCAAATATGAATGTGCCTGAATCCGCGCCTGTTCCAAAGAATAAGACTTCCTTAATAATACACTAACAAGTTTTCTCATATTTTAAAATACCAAACGACTGACAAAACATTTCAAAATATGCTATTGTTCATGTTTCGACTGTCCAATGAAGCATTACGATACCCTCGAAAGAATGTTTGATTTCAATGCGAGATAAAAGATATGTTTATGGACACTCAAACATACCTAATATCAAAGCAGACGTTTAAGCTAACATTAAGGAAATTTAATACGAGCGCTGGTTTCCGTACCCAAAACGTAAATCAATGATTTAAAATCCACAACCCGTCGAAAAAGAGAGAGTAAAATATCAGAATAAAACTGTTAGTATTACTGTATAAGAGGATATTTCCGCGTCCCAAAATTAGCGTATTAAAATTCGGACTTTTAGCATGCGGAAATGTTAGCGAAATTCCAATATCATGTTGTGTGAAAATTTAACGCCTACAATGCTACTCCCACTGACACCCGCGTAAAGTGCCACAAACAATAACCCCACCTGCTTATGATCATAATGTAACAGTTTGGCGTCATCAGCTTATATCGCGCGTTCCACCCAACGTGCTTATGTTGCTGTAGCTTTCATGTCCACGTCGCTAACTTAACCACTTGTACAGTATAAGTACAACACATTTAGGTTCTTTGTCATAAAACATGTATTTTTAGAACCACTCATTCGTTTGTATCAACGACTAAATGGAAATCTTAAAAATATTGAACCTTTCAAAATTGTATTTAAATTTATTTTTGAACTCGATTATGTAATTATTTGAACCAATAGAAATATTAAGAAAAATTTGAACACAACGTCCAGCGAATTGAGGATTTGATATTAAAATTCAACCCTGGTGAACCGAACGACTGATTCAGTTAACAACAACCTGACCTTGTGTGTACAGTCCTAAGTAGGTATATGTCTATGTTATACATGTAATAACACTTCAATGTGAAATATAGTCACTTATATATAGATCAATGATTTTTTTCCCCATATGCATGTTATGTGTGAGTCATTATTTTCAGAATATGTGTGGGCTTATTTAAACAAACCACGTGTTGTTTTATCTGTCTCCTCAAAATCTAGAATTTGGCAATCTAAATTTAGGTTGCGGTGTCGTGGTGGATATGGTGTCCGCCTAGCGATCGGTAGGTCTCGGGTTCGATTCCCACTCTGGGAGCGTTTTTAATATCTCCACCAAAAATACAAAGTACTGCTTTACATAGGAAACGGACTCGAGAGTGTCTTAATAAGCCTCCGGCTTTCGATGAAATCGAGCTAAGTTAAATATGTTTAAACTAAACTAATCTTCCAAATCTAATAGTTTGCCTTTGGCTCGTTTAGAGTGTTTCACTGTAGTGTATCGTATACCCGTGTCTGGCATTATCGCTTTTAAATATAGATATTACGAATGAAGCGCGTAACGCGATATGCTAAAGCCTTTTGTTTCAGCAAGCTCTGAGACAATGCGCTATAAAGGTGTATTCGTTGTGAACAATTATAACAAGTTCAAAATGTTTACTTAACATATGAGTTATTCGCTGTTAATTGATTGTGTACATGTAACTTCGCCAATTTTTCTTTCAAGAATGTAATGTGTAGTAGAATGATATTCACTTTAACAATTATTTTTTGTGATCGTTCCTTCCCGTTTAAAGATTACACATACAATCATGAATTACTGATATTCATCGTGCGGTTCTAAGCTGCCGTATAAACAAACTAATTGGATATTGAGTTATAAAAAGACATTCTCCAAACCCTTGATGCTTGTTACATACAAACATTTTAATGATACAACTGTTTAAAAATGCGTACTTAGTGTGTTACTGCATCCGAGCGTGGCTTTAGTAAAATCATTTCCCACAGTAGGTTCAACATTCTCTACCATAGTCGGATCATTTCTTAATCTGATCAAGATAAATGATTTACATTTACAGTTTACAAGTTTGTAAGATTTATCTCCCTTAACGCAGACTTGAATATTTCTAAGGCGTAAACAATATGTTTGTTACAGTTTGAACACTCTTCACTGTAGTTTATGTCTATTAACATGATTGTATTTGTATTGTACTGATGCACTTTGACTATATGTTGTTTACTTGTATGTTAATGGTCAAAGGCGTTTTGCCGATGTTCCAATAAAAAAAAACTTGTTACAGTTTACTCGACAATTCATAGAAGATGCCCCGACCCTAACATATTTTATTGAGTTTGTCAGATTTTTTTGTTTTTGTTTTATTTACTTATTTCCAAAACCACATATATTGATAGAATACGTCACAAGGAAGTTCAGAATATAAGGACCATAACTCATTCTTCAATATTTACGGAAATATTGCCCTTTTTGCAGATAATTTCTACCTTAGTATCAAAGGAATTGAATATAACACCATACTGGCGAGGTAAGTAGATCCGGACAGTATTTAAATCCGGACACCAGC
This sequence comes from Congeria kusceri, assembly GCA_027627225.1. NCBI lineage: Eukaryota > Metazoa > Mollusca > Bivalvia > Myida > Dreissenidae > Congeria > Congeria kusceri. The sequence continues at coordinate 6,681,753 of CM051038.1, read as the reverse complement.
AAACAAATGTGTTTGTATTATCAATACCAGTAATTCAATTGTATTGATTGATGCACAACCCTGTCTAAGCAACAAATGTCAAGTTTCAACAGAATCAAGAGGGTATTAATACCCTTAATTACTTTTGTTTTTATCCTCCTTTTAAATGTAAACATTTACACTTGGGGGGTTGAAGTCAAAACAGTACCTCCGATAAAAAAAGCTTCACGGTGAAAATATTGAAAGTAAATACAAGAAAAGGGTAAACAAAGGAAGTAAACAAGAAATCTGACGAACACCGTGTAGTTTAATGTTTATTTTTATTTGTTATTTTAAAATTAAATGTATTTAAAGAAAATTGTCCGGATTTAGGAACCTTTCCATCCGTTTTTCGAAACATGTTACATGCCGTTTTTCAGTTACTTTTAGACAGTAGTTTTCAATAATATTATAATATTTTGACAACAGCTTACGTTTAAACCCTCTTATGTTGAACTTTTTATTTTTGCTTGATGCAAACATCCAGAGAAATAGTCCGAAAACCAGCAAACGTGTCCGGATTTACGTACTTCGCCAGTATATATTGATAAGAGGACATTGAGAGGAAGGGCAGAGTACAAGGTCCATTCTTGGCAATGCATGTACGTCAGCGCAAATATAGTAAATGTTTTGCCTACTGATTTAAGCACCAATGTTTGTATTATAAATGTATAAAGCACTGTGGGATAATATTTTTCACAAATCATATTTTTCACACACCTGTAAAAAATAGGATCTCTTTTGTCACTTTTTTAAGTGTGAAGAGTGTGATTGACCAAAAACGGGGTATGCGTGAGGATCACGTAAGAAATTGACTTCATTGCATATCAAATACTGGTGGCGATCAAATTATTCTCAGAAAATGTGAAGAACAAGACTTTGATGTGTGAAGAATAAGATCTCAGTAATCACATCTGTGAAAAATGAGGTCATATTTTTCACAGATGTGACAAATAAGATTTGTGAAAATTATGGTCCTACAGAGCACATTTGGGAAATATTGTTTATAACTTTGTTTTACTGATCACATAGAAATAATAAACACAGGGCCGTTTATGTCTATAATATGGTTATATTCTAGGAACAACCAAAGAAGGTAAATGACACCATCAAATAGTAGCTGAAATAGTTTTGATTTTCTGGATGTTAAGTATAAAGGACGTGATATATATTCGTCATTATCACCATTTAGCATGAACACATATAGGTATTTCCAAATGAAAATACTACTCTAACTAAATAACGTTCAGTGTATCGTCAGAACTATGTTTGTCCACTTCATGAATTCGTGGATTTTTATAAGTGAATTTAACGTCATGTATTCTTGATTTTATTAAAGAAGGAAACTGCGCGTTGTTTTCTTATAATTCATTGACGTCACTGAATAGCACGTGTGAATATGCGTTGGAGGTAGTAGGCGGAGTAGAGATATATATATAGTTTTATTTCGCACGGTTGACAAATAGGCGGAGTATAGATATATTTAGTTTTATTTCGCAAGGTTTACAAATAGGCGGAGTAGAGATATATATAGTTTTATTTCGCAAGGTTTACAAATAGGCGGATTAGAGATATATATAGTTTTATTTCGCAATGTTTACACATAGGCGGAGTATAGATATATATAGTTTTATTTCGCAAGGTTTACAAGTAAAGTCTTAGATCATGTAAGACTCGAAGTAAATTGTTTATATGACGATTTTTTGTTAGCGGTATATACTTGTAAACCATGGTAAAGAGTATATATGCCGATTATAAAATTACTTGCGCTTTTTATTTCTACGCATCGATACTCCTTACTCTGGGTTAATTAACAACAAAATATTATAAAAACCTATATTTGAACGTAACTTCCTCACTGTGCGCCGTATGGTGCTAGTAAGCGCAAATCTCAAAACTACGGACAGAGCGTGCAAAAGCGCGTCAATTGGAATTTCACTGACGCCAACTCCGGGCCATTTGTCGCGGCCCTATTGAACTCTAGGCATAAACTGAATTTTGCCCTCGTTCACCTTCTTTAAAGTAATCACTTTAGAGTAACGATTGACATAATACAGTTATGTGAAATACCTGAGCCGTGTTAATAACGATTATTATTAATAATTCATAAGTAACCATGATTTAAATCACTATACAAAACTGCCCAAACAGGAGAGATCAATGTAGGGAGTTGACTTGAAAAAATTACGTAGTAACATCTCTTATATATCATTTTATTCGGGACCTGGAAGCTTCTCAGCTTTTTATCTAGACTCTCGTTGTGTCTATGCCAGTCTGACTGACCTGTGTATTTACGCTCTAAGCAGTATGTGTATGAGCTACTTTCCAGTATGGCTCGCAATGGTTGATTTAACATAGCATTGAGGTTAGATACCAGTAAATCAGTGTGTTTCCCTCTATGGTACATATAACATTTCGCCTATAACTATAATTCCATTTCTTTCTTCTGGTATAAGAAGCATTTGGCAATGTAAGACATGCCTTGTGGTTATTTCTAATAGTATATGTGTGTTTGGAACATGTTTGTGCATTTGGATGCTAATTTGAAATATGAGCTTTTGGGACGTGTTTAATGTGGCATGGGGCTTTTGTCGAAAAATGACTGCCGCAACCATATTTTCTACCGGTGTCTGTATTCAGGTAAGATGCATTTTCTTAGAAGTAGCATGTCCTATCTTTTTAACTGCAATTTTTGGAAGAAGAAATATTAATCTTTAAACTGAAACCAAGTTTGCACAATCAAAAATCTGAAAGTTCGCATTTTTATAATGGAACCCTATCGGAATTGGATTTACTGGTATCTAACCTTGAATGTCCACCCAAAACTAAAGTAAAAGTAGTTTTTTATAATAAACACGGTAAACATAGTTAAACACAAACTATTGGTATTTTTTATTTAACAGAAATATATCCTACTATCAGTATTACGTTAATATTAGCTGATTAATGATATCAATAAAGTTATTTCATGAAACAACTTTCATGCGCGGAATGACTTCATGCGTAAGCAAATTTCTCTTCTCGGAGCGAAATAATGCGGTTAAGTACAGATGTTAGACGTGTGACGTCATCCTCTGCGTATAGAAAATATAGACTCTACCAATGCACTGATTCGATAGTAATGGCATTGAAGTGTAGAAATGCATTCAATCAATAATGTCTATAATTTTGATATACATCCTATCAATGACAAGTATTTGTATTAATGTTCTGAATTAATCGTCTATTTTGTATTACACTTATTGAATCTTTGTTTGAAAATAGACCAGTTTTGTTCCGTCTGAAATAAAGGAAGTCAGCGAACAACGCAAGGAGAGTTATTTTGTTATTTTGCTATCGGACCTAATAGAGATTTCGGGTCCTTAAATAAAGTATTGAGAATGTTTAGAATTATCCAAGTTCATACAGAACGGCTTATAGAATATAAATGTGTTAAGATTAAATGGCAAATATTATAAAAATTAATGTTTCAAAATATATAACATATATCAGCTAAACAGAAACACATTACGACTACGAGTATGCACTTGTTTATGCAAATGTTCAGAACAAATGTTGCACGCTCTTAGTACACATACATTTTACAGTAACAAGACAAAGGTTTTCCATCTTTTTGAGTTATTGTACACAATCAAAAACAGTCATAAGTTCATCTTAACGTATTTATAGATGAAACAAACACATTTTATTTCAGTTAAGACAAACTGTTATACAAACTCCTAAACCCACGTTGGAATCATTTCTGTGCATTTTCGGCATTCGCACACACATATATACTGTATTAATAAAACTACTAATACATACTCCTCTCAAAATGGAAACAACAACCTAGCGATCGGAAGGTCCCGTGTTCGATCCCCACTATGGGAGCGTTCTCGAGATCTGCACTAAAGACACCAAGCACTGGTACTATGCAGGACACAGAGTGTCTCCATTACCCTTCGTCTTTCGATGCAATTGAACTAAAATAAATAGGTTTAAACTAATGGAAAAGTCGAGGGAGTTCCATAGTTGCGATGTTCGTACCTTCTAAACCACAACACCAATATCAGCAAGAACAACAACAGAAGCAACAGTGTAACATTATGCATATGTTTCAATTTAATAATCTAAAAATTCTGCTAACGCAAAACATACAAAAAACGAAGTACATTTTATTGGGCCAGTCTGCCATTTACATATTCAGTACATAAGAAACCCTAATTGCGAATGCAAAGCTTGTACTACGGAGATTGCTTACTCGGGATAATTTGTGTTCCAACAAAGCAGCGTTTTGCGATTGCAGATATATTAATTATACAGTGAATGTCCAAACCGAACACTGTGAAAACCAAATCCCTGTCAAAACCGAACGGCTGTGTCGGTCCCGTTTTTATTTTATATATTTAAACACCTTTCTAAACCGAACCCTGATTTTTTCACAAGTTTGATCTCATTCAACCTTAAAAGACCTGAATAAACCGAACGGTGTGTCCTGTTACGTGTCAGTTCGCGATATCGCATAGGCGGGAAGCGTGAACCCGATAATAGGTGACACAATTACACACAAAGGGGCATATTCGCCATGGTGATAACGGAGCAGTGGTGCAATTAGCGATCAGCACGTTGGTGCATACGACAATAGTCAACTTGTGAAAAACAGATTATTCGGTCGTGTTTATGTTGAAATTTACGTACACTGTAAAATGTTTAATGTTTCAAAATAATATTGTAAAATTTATACATACAATAAATGCTGGCACTGATCTCTTTAAGACTTAGGCTGGCGATATAATCGAGCTAAAATAAATATGTTTCAACTAATCAAAGCAGTCAACAGTCGGTGATTTCTTTAAACAGATGTAAATAAGTTATGTGTTCAATACATTTATGAACTTGTTTGATGATAATTTGAGTGTCGTTTTATGTACAAATACACATTTTTACTTGCAAATAACAAAACTAACAAAAATTATAAAAGTGTAAACATTAACATGATATGTTGTCGTATTATATACTCAAATAAAGATATATAATGGAACGTACATTGTTAAAGGAAAATGACATTTAAAAAAAACAGGGGAAACTGAACACCTCTGAAAACCAAACGATCGACCCGGTGCCGGTCCCGGTCCTGTTCGGGTTAGACAGGTTCTGCAGTATACAATTTTTACAAATATAATTATTTTTTATCATATTTAATTAAAAGCTTAATTTAAAATTTGTATAAGTACTCTCCATGTAAACAAGAGGTCCTGGGTTCAGCATGGTTAGCTCAGTCGGGAGAGTACTCTCCATGTAAATAAGAGGTACTGGGTTCAGCGTGGTTAGCTCTGTCGGAAGAGTGTTCTCCATGTAAACTACAGGTACCGGGTTCGGCCTGTAAGCTCTGTCGGGAGAGTACTCTCCATGTCAACGAGAGGTCCCGTGTTCGAACTGGTTAGCCCTGTCTGGATAGTACTCTCCCTCTAAACGAAAGGTCTCCAATTCGGCTTGGTTATCTCTATGTCAAAGAGAGGTCCCAGGTTTGGTCCGGTTAGCTTTGTCGAAAGAGTACTCTCCATGCAAAAGAGAGGTCCTGAGTGCGGCCTGGATAACTCTGCCGAGAGAGTACACTCCATGTAAACGAGAGGTCCCGGGTTCGACCTGGTTACCTCTCCCTGGAGAGTACTGTCCATGTAAACGAGAGGGCCCGGGTTCGGCCCGGTTAGATCTGTCGGGAAAGTACTCTTTATGTAGACGAGAGGTCCCGGATTCGGTCTGATTAGCTCTGTCGAGATAGAACTCTCCGTGTAAACGAGTGATCCATAGTAGGACTGGTTAGCTCTGTCGGGACAGTACTCTCCATGTAAACGAGAGATCTATAGTTAGGACTGGTAAGCTCTGTCGGCAGAGTACTCTCCCTGTAAACGAGAGGTCCCGGTTTCGGCCTGGTAAGCTCTGTTGGAGTTGTACCCTCTGGGTAAACGAAAGTCTCGTGTGGATATCAGCCGGATTCTGAGTTTATTTTTAACTCAGTTCTGACGGTTGACATCGATCTGCCTTCAATTAAGTCAAATCCATTTCGAGGACTTTGACTCTAAATGCCATCGCCTGAATGCCATTGCCTAGAAACCGATTATGAGCGACCAGATATCTGACACATCGGCCGTGTACCGGGTCAACTTTCGGGTCAAATAAATCTGTTCATATATACATGTATATAGGTGAAAGACCTTGTTCTTGCAAGACGCCAGCTGGGCCCCGCAGAAAGGCAAGCCGACCACCGGGTCTCGGTCCGACAACAATATATACATCAACTTGTTCTCAGTCTATAACTGGCCGAGGACCGACCGTCGTCTGTAGCCCGCAAATGCCGTCGCTACACCTCTTTGATCATATTATATTCGCTTACGACTCGTTAGATTTCGGGTGTTGTTTATTTCTGGTAAATTAATAATGCGTCAATCTAACTAACTGTACTGGCTGTTAGTATAGAGATGACATGATCAGGCGCATTTAGAGGTACAGGTCCTCTGAATTGTACGGGTATTTCTCCGTTTATATACGGGAAACCAATGTTGAGCCAAGCGCGACAGCGGGTTTCCCGCCTACAGATAACACGAGTCCGTATTTATTTTTTGTTGTTGTCTTATTTCCAATACCTAATGAACTGAGAACCTGTGTACCAAAACTTGCACGGGAAAAACACTTGAATCGGAACCTTCGGATTTTATGCATAGGTTCCATGTTTCAATAACGATAAATAACGCTCAGCGAACATGCTTACAGAGAACCAACATTGGAGCTAAAGACAATGTAATAACGGAAGGAAAATATGTGTAAATGCAACGAGAAACAAAGCGTCGTCTGTAATAACTTCGGTTTTCTTACGTAAGAATTCATAGCGCGTTCGTAAAAAAATTCGAGCATTTCATAAAACTGTTCTTTCGCAACCACCTGAGTGTAGATTCAATGTTTTGTTACGAATGAATGGTAAAGGGCTGTCGCTAAACTCGCAAACACCCCGCCGCTTCGGTTTCACTTCTCCAATTTTAACAAATAAGGATTGCGATTACATTTTAAAATCCATTATCATGCATTTTCACTTTAATATCGAATTGCGATTTAAAAAAAAAATTAAATACAGAACAGTTGTTTCCTTGTTTACGAATTTGCAATGACGAACAGTTCAAATGTAAGCGTTTATTACTTTTGAAAATAATACTGTCTGGTCCAGTTTTTGGATATGTATTGAAATGTTGACCTATTCGGACTTTATAGTGACGTTATCCGGAAAAGTTTCTACGGGAGTTGTAGACTCCAAACACTTAGGACTTTTTATGCTCCGTTCGCCGTTTATTTTATAATAATGATAATAATAATACTACTACTAATATTTATTATTATTATTATTATTATTATTATTATTATTATTATTATTATTATAACTATAATCGTAATACTATTATAACAACTACAACTACTACATATAATAATAATAATTATAATAGTCATCATCATCATTATCATATTCATCATTATCACCATCATCATCAACAACAACATCAACAACAACATCATTATCATAATAATAATAATAATAATAATAATAATAATAATAATAATAATAATAATCATCATCATCATCATCATCATCATCATTACCATCATCGTAAATAAGAAGGAATGATAGTAAAAATAAAAAGAAAATAAAAAAAAAATAATAAGAATAAGAAGAATACTAATAAAAAGGACTCTGAACACTGCGGCTTTCTATAGATTTACCAGTACTGTAGTTTGACCTAAATATGTACTCTAAACACTTTAATTAATGTTTAAGCTTCGTTCCTTTTCAGTACGGATGCACTAGAACTGTGGGCTGCAAGCACTGCAGGCTTATTTGTTATGTTTACCACCGCGAAATAAATTTTACAGTATTCCACTTGTTAGAACTGGTTCCACCCGCAATCGGGACTACAATCAGAACTCCATTATTTAGTCTGAATCACGTACTTTTATCTATAAACGACCTGAAAGGGTAACACATCACTGGTGCAAAAAAGGCAACAACACACATGTGCATTGTCAGCGTCCATTGAAAACGAAGCATGACATTTTAACAAAGAAGCTGTATAAACGTTGAATACATAGTTCTGGTTATACATAGAACACCAACATTTGTATTTCGATAGTTCCTAACAAAAGTCTTAAATTCATAATATTTTGAAAATTCTACATCAAACACTCGTAAAATTATCTGTATTGTAAAGACAAACAAATACCAATATTTACGTAGTTTAATAATAGTATACATGTACTCTACGTTTATAAACTACATACGTTGAAAAAATATCACAACAAAATATTCACATTTTGCAGATTTTCTAAACAGTCTATAGTTGTTTGCTCCTGATTTAAAAAAAAGACTCTTCTGACAAAAACTATTTTGAACCATGGGTTTTTAAAGAAATAATTTTCGATTTAGAATTGTTTATCGGCTAATAAACAGCGATTTTGGAGTTTTGATGGGTATGCATTAAACCACGAGAGCGTTAGCGTTGTTTATTAGCCGATAATCAACGATTATTCCAAAATTATTTCGATTCTAACATGACCTGACAACATTTCTGCAATTAAAATGCGAACTATATTTTTGTTTTTTTTCGGGCTGGTTATTGATAGTTAAACAACGGTGAATTGTGTTCTTTGTTTATAGAAAACTATTCGCGGGTCATGTTAGAATATTGAATATCGTCACGAGAAACGTGTTTAATTAGTATTCTTATTATTATTGCTATTGGTATAATTATTAAACGCATGCAAATTTCTAGCTTAGTGGTTGGCTTGACATTATGGCCCAGAGAAGGTTGATTCGAGCGCCCGCAGAGAAACGTGTATTTATTCATATTTTACTTCTGTTTTTTATATAATTTTTAGATGTTAGTCCATATGACTTATCATTTAAAATGTTTTATAAAATATGATTAAAAAATACGAAAACGTGTGAATAACCAACTTTAGTTATGCAAATCATATTCAACAATAATACAGCATAAAAGGTAACGTATCCTGCACAAAACATCCACATGTATATGCATGTACATGTATTGACATTACATTCATAATAGAGTAATCTGAGTTTGTAAGCGCAAATTAATACAACAATTCCTAAAAAAAAAATGTAGAAATTAGTAATAAGCACGATAAAGAGTCATTAGTGTTCAATCAAATGCGTTGATAAAAACTTGCCCAAACGATGCGTGTTTCACGCACGACCGCCTTACAAATTATGTATAATTTCCAAAATTATATTTAAAATTGAATACCAAACGAAAAAAATGAAAATAGCATTCCCCACGTAGAATATAATACATTGAGATATAGTGCGTAATTGCTTGATATGAACTGACATTACTTGAATTGTTAAGTGTTTGTAATGCAAAGAGGTTGAAAATGATATACGCATATGTTCTTGTCGTTTATAATTTTAAGACACATCCACTATTTAAAGAGGGACTGTACGATTTTGTACGAAAATCATCATGTAAAACCATTCATTTAGTCTAATGATGTCAGTATATTTTTTATACAATTTTATAGAATAAATGTTGATAATAAATTATGTTCACAAATGCATATGAAAAGAGAAATTTAAAACTAAAATAATACTTCGCTTCACAGCGATCTATTATATACATGTATATACAACGTCTAGACGAGTCAGATCGATTGATGGCGCATGCGCAGTTCTTACTTTCTCGTGATAACGGGTCTGTATCGACAGGAAATATATAATTGCATTTTCCCATAAAAGAAACTGTTTGTGTCGATGTTGACGTTTTTAATGTTATATAACAGGGTGTTTTGTAAGTGGGTCACGAAAGTGACCTTAAATTAATATATAAACAATCAGACACTCCAATTTTAATAGCATTAACAACACGATGTAAATTTATACGTTTCTTTGGCCGAGTGGGCAGCTTGGCAGACTGGGTCCGGAGGTCCTAGTTCCGAACCCCGGCAGAGAAATAGGCACTTCATCTGCCTTATTTCCATTCATTTTAAAATTGAGTGGATACGTCCAGACACAAAATGTTATATGGCATTTCGAAATACTTGGTGAGTATCTTTCTTTAAAAAGAAAGGCATTTTTACTACATGTACATATAAAATACATTTTAGCCATGGAAGAAAACATATTTGTCCTTATAAACCAACTTAGAAACTTAGCCATGTCTTAAATAGACACACTCACAATCCATATTACGATATAAACATATTACTATATGCAACAAAAACGATTTAATATATACAGTCGAATAACACAAGAGCATAACATATCAATAATATGTGTTTATTATATGCAATATGTCACAATCTGTAAGCGCATTTAGAAACTATATTGTGCCCTTCGTCAAGTGTGTTTGTATATTTATCTGATTAGACGAATGTTGTTTTACTACATAACAATGAAATGTATTCTTTGTTCTGAGCCTGAATATACACAATTAAAATGGTTTCACTGTTAATCGGTATTTCAATGTACCACTTTTTGAATTAGTCGATAAACACAAGATAATTCAAACTCATCGCAGCGGTTACCTCCCCTATCGATTAACGGTAACCCCCTACAATCACAAGCAAAATCCTTCCAGATCTGGAAGGATTACGTGTTTGTAACTTTTACTTATTTGATGCGACTCAGTGCAATTTTCTACATAATTGGACTTTTTATATATCGTTTGCAGTCAATAATGAAAACAGAAAAAGAAAAGAACTAATTAAAACCATAAATAATATCTAGATGATTTAAATCGATCATCATCACCTGGTTTGTTATGACGGCAGGGATTTGATTAGAGCTATGCTCGGAACCAGTCAAATCTCTGAGCGGAGGTTGTAGATAATTGTGACGACCAAGGTGCATGTAACGGAGGTCACGGGTTCGGCCTAGTGGTTCTGACTATATGTACGTTGCTTTTCTGAATGTAAAACTGTACACTGAACACAAGTCATAAGGCACCACATGCAAATTGTTGCATTTTTTTATTTTTAAGAATTTTAGCTTCGCCATGGCAAAAACAAAACTCTTTCGTATTTGTTCAATATTTTGGTATGAAAACAGGCTGACATTTCAAACTGTTATTCAAGTAAATAAAAAAAAATACTATTTCCATTTGTTTCCATTTGGTGCGTTCTAACTTTTGTGGATTGTATATGACAAGGCTTGGCTTACGGATTAACCTTACTTGGCATTTAAAGACAAGATATTGTTGATCTTTAGTTTTTAATTATTTTGTAGTTTTTGGGAAAGGAAATCGGAACGCAATCAATATTAAACAAATAAACAAAAAAAAATACTTCAACTGATGCCATATTCCAACTTGGTATGAAAATCGAGTTTTAAACTCAGAGGCATATTGCAAAGCACAGTGAAACTCATAATAATCCAACGTAAACACATTGACTTAATATGCATTTTATATAACAAACATGGCAAATTCTTTATTATTGTAATTGGAATGATTATTTTGAAAATAAAATATATAATCTGGTAGAATATACATTGTTATTCTATTTTCTCCTCCAAACTGGACAATTGTATGAAAATTTCTGTGAAACAAAAAGCATGTCTCGCTTGAGAAGGCCCAATGTAATTATTCAAAATATTTTACTCGTTCCGTTTGACATTTTTGAATAGTTTGATAAGCGTATCTTGCTATAACTATAGCTTGTGTCATGTGGACAACTGTAGAATTTCCAGTTTATATTGGAGGAAGTGTTGCAAAGGTAATAATGGAATGCCTTTAAAGACAAAGTTTTACTGTTTAGGAACCGGTTACATATGGTAGCAAATACAAACATAATTTAAGTGGATGCATTTTACTTTTTTAAACTTTTATATAAGTAGCTGCATTTTCTCAGGCCCCAAACTCAGATGCGAATACTCTCAACCATCGTACTGCCTATTTCTAACCAAGTCCATAAATCCAAACACTGCGGATGTTTCTATCCGAATGGTGACCTAAAACACGCATGCTTTATTATTCTGCGCTCTACTATTGACTCTTACCGAGTACTGGCGAGGTGGTTCTACCCGAACAGTGAACTGGAATGCGCACTTTATTGCAAGTAGCTGTACTGGACTAATTTTGAACTTGAAACGCTGCGGATTTAATTACAAGTACTGGTTCTATACGAAAAACTAGGAACTTTATAACAAGTACGGGGTCTACACGAAAAGTGAACTTGAAACACGTTGGTCTTTACCAGAAGTGCTTGTTCTACCCGCATTGCAAATTTGAAAGAGTGCGGACTTTACTAGAAATGCTTGTTTTACCCGCTTTGCAAATTTGAAATAGTGCGGTCTTTACCAGAAGTGCTTGTTTTACACACATTGCAAATTTGAAACAGTATGGACTTTACTACGAGTTTTGGACATTCCAGTCTCTGCGAATTTTATACTATTAAGTGTAATCACTCTACCCCAAATAACTGCTTTTCCCGAGGACGGTTCCTACCCGATGTAAGCCTTGTTTGCAGACTGAAACACTTGCTCAAGTCAACTCACCGAAACGTGAAACATAGAGAAACTATTTAATTTACAGATCTTGAATAATTTAAATAGAACCCGTTAATAACTGTAATACGTACTGTAATATCTTTTTTTTTTGCTGTAGTCTAAAACAGTATGTGCTAGATCGAAATTATCAGGGGATTATTTCGTTTCACATAAAGACCACATAGTTGCCAAACCCAATGCATAAAATGTTAACGTTCTAAACGTTCACAAACAAAATCCCCTTACCGTTTTTGGATAATTATATACCGCGTTTGTAACCCTGATGACATTACGTATAAAGCCAATAAAAAAGCCAACAAAACAACAACTAACAAACACGCGTCATAGTGTGTTGATTCAATAATCACTGTTATATATGTATGTACAAAGAATATGTACATGCAGAACTCATCGTAATTATGTATACTACATTACAAGACATAATAATATATAATGGAATAATGCAGACTTTATACAAGATAAATATGTATATGCACTCACTTACATGTACTTTACAGTGTTTGGCGTTTAAACGTACCAAATAGAACAACACATCTTCAACTATTAGTTGAATAATTCATTTACTTAGTTATATAATATTTGTATGTCATACGCAAAATAACAACATCGTTCTTTTCATATTCATCATGATCTTAAACCTCATCATCAACATAAATATTATCCACAAGCAATATCAATGAAGATAAATTACCACCAACATCAATAAGACGTAAACATATGCTTGTTTCAGGTTACATTACCAAAAGGTAGGGTAGGTAGGTAGGGATTTTTTAATTTAGTAAATGGTCAGCTTGAAGATTCTACAACTGAAAAAATATGCAAAACATATCGGTAATATTCTTAAACTATTTTGATGTGGTTGCTATTAAAACAAAACACTTATTGAACCAAAGAAAAAAATCACATCAGAACGACAATGAGTTGTTTAATGGCCGATAAACAACGATAATGCGAAAATTATTTCGATTCTAACATGATTTGACACATATGTTTTGCAATTGTAATTGGAACTACTTTTTACTATGCTCCACTCAGAATAAAAACTTCTTTTTGCGTTGTTTATGGGTAGTTTAACAACAATAATTGGGTTATTTGTCTATAGACCAATAAGCCAGTATCATGTTCAAATATTTATTTGCCTAATATGTATGTTTTAGTAGGAGTTTCTCTTATTCGTGATTCTATGTTCAACGGAGCTATAATACACTATACATTGTTGGTTATTTTATTTCAAATTCATGTCAATAATAATGTTGTAAGATCGCATAAACGTTCTTTAAATATAGGGGGCACAATCAATAAAAACAATACTTATTTTTGTTCTTATTGATAGGTTGTCAAAGGGCATACATGAGTAAATTAACTTTTACCGGAATTTAGTATACACTCGTACTTACTGTACGGACAATAATCAAATATAGCATTTGTCAAAAAATAGAGATTTTAAAAGTCAGTAACCAAGTTTGCCAACCCTGCATTAAAGGCACTAACAAGGAAACACATATTAAACTATTAAACTAAACATTAAACGTTTAATGTGGAGATAACAAACATATACAATAATGCATTATAAGCTAAACACTTAATAGAATTTGAACAGTTTGAAGTTCAGTTTGGTGTATACATTTTCAACGTTACGAAACTTACCATATTTTTCCGTGTTTTATGTAGAGTATCGTGTAGTTCGTTGAATGTTGACGGCTTTAATCCACAACGCCACGAAATTCGGCAGTAAATAAAGATAGTGTATGTAAACAGTTTTACCTGGAGGATCAGTGTTTTTCCAATAAACATTATCCAGCAAACCATATGTGTTTCTGAAGTAGGTTATATACTAAAGTTATAGTGCAAAATTATTAACCTGACACTCATTAATCTTCGTGACAAACCGTCAGTGTGTTCGGTTGTTTGCGTTGTTTTGGACGAGTTTCTGTTATTGGAATGATTTAAATACGGGGTTGCGAGAGTGATATTTAATGGTCGAGTGGTATAATGCTAGCGCCACGCGCTATCGAGTTCAATTCCGTCTGACTGCTATCTTTTATTAAATGTTAATAGTTATTAAAATAAGCAAATCATTAAATATTAATACAAAAATGTAGAATATTGTATTGTGTTACTATCATTTTTAATTATTGTTTATTGTAAATTTATCAAGGTCTCAATTTCAATAACAATCACACATTCAATGGATAAATCGTGTAAAACGTGGGTCTTACCTGCAACATTATGTGTGTAAAAATGTTTATAAAATGTCACCGCCGTGATTCGTACTCAATACGTCACTTCGCCAGCGCGGCATCTGTTCCACTACACCATTTACACTTTACAATATATTAACAAATACGATGTCAATTCACATTGTAGTATTGCATAATGTTATGTTACGCTCGAAACTTGTCGTGGTATCTATAAATAAATCCCGATCGCATACGGAATATTCATGAGTGTCAGGTTAATAATTTCGCACTATAACACATGCTAAGACAGATATCAAGATAACCGTATTATTGTAGATTCTGAATTAGGCCATCATTCATTTTTTGTGCGGCTTTCAAGACACATTTGGAATTTAAACATGCTTGCAAACAATCGCTCCCATAATTTAAAAACAGTTTTAGTCAAAGACAAAAAATAATGGCATTAACCGACCAAACAAAGAACAACTAACACAATAAGTAAACAGTTAAATATATAAAAATTTACATAAAACCGTGTAAAAAACTACTAATGACTTGCTGTCAACTATTTTTTTGATACTTTACTAATTATCAGAATATTGTTGAGTCGAGTAAAAAAGAAATAAAATGTTGGTTTGATATATTTTTTTTTTTGTCAATTGGCAAAGTATATGTTGTATCGATAGGTATATAATAGTAATTAGAAGAAGAGAAAAAGAAGAAGACAAAGAAGAAGAAAAGAAGAAGAAAAAAAGAAGAAGAAGAGGAAGAAGAAGAAGAAGAAGAAGAGGAAGAACATGATGATGATGATAATGATGATGATGATGATGATGATGATGATATGATGATGATGATATGATGATGATGATGATGATAATGATGATAATGAAGATGAAGAGAAGATGAAGATGAAGATGATGAGTAACATACTTCTGTCGGGAGAGTACTCTTTATGTAAACGGATGGTCACGAGTTCGGAATGGCTAGCTCCATGTGAACGAGAGGTCCCGCGTTTGGTCTGGTTAGTTCTGTCGGGAGTGTACTCTCCATGTAAACGAGAGGTCCCGGGCTCGGCCTGGTCAGCACTGGTTAACGAATACTCTTCATGTAAAGGAGATAATTCCAGGTTCGGTCTGGTTAACACTGTCAGGACAGTACTCTCCATGTAAACGAAATTTCCCGTGTTCGTAATATCTGTCTGGCGTGTACTCTCAATGAAATGAGAGTTCTCGGGTTCGGCATGGTTAGCTCTATCAAGAGACAGTACTTTCCATGTAAATGAGATGTCCCGGGTTCGGCATCGTTATAATAGTCTGTAATTTTTTAATTCCCATACAATAATGCCAATACTGTAAACGAGCGGTCTCTTGATCCGCGTGGTTGGCACTGTCGCTTAAGTACTTTCCATGTAACGAGCGGGCCCATGTTCGGCCTGGTAACCTCTATCGCGAGAGTATACTCCTGGTAAACGAGAGGTCCGGGTTCTGTCTGGATAGTTCTGTCGGGAGAGACCTCTCCATGTAAATGAGTGGTCGTGGGTTCGGCGTGGTTAGCTCTGTCGGGGAAATATTTACCATGTAAACGAGGCGTCCCGGGTTCGTCCTAGTTAGCACTGTTATGAGAGAATTTTCCATGTTAACGAGAGTTCCCGCGTTTGGTCTGGTTAGTTCTGTTGGGAGAGTACTCTCCGTGTAAACGAGAGATCCCGGGTTCTGTCTGGTTAGTTCTGTTAGGAGAGTACTCTCCATGTAAACGAGAGGTCCCGGATTTTGTCTCGCTATATATGTCGGGTGAGTACTTTTCATGTAAACGAGTGGTCTCGTGTTCTGCCTGGTTAGCCGTCAGGAGAGTAATCTCCATGTAAACAAAAGATTCCTGGTTAGCTCTGTCGGGAGAGTACTCTTCATGTAAACAACAGATTCCGTGTGTGTAAAAAGGCAGAAAATAATGCATTGTTTAATTCATTAAAATCTGATTTGGTATGTTTGTTCGTATAGTGAGTGGTTCCATATTTGTATAGCAATACATTGCGCTTAGGAGACCTCCCATTTTGTGATGTAAGGAAAATGCTCGATGAATACATCAGATGTAGTCAGGTGGATTCAAACGGTAAGACAAACGTTCAACGATTGCATAGTATATGGATATTGTGTTCTCCTTTTACCGGTGCGTTTTTTTTTTTTGCGAAATCGGTAAATGCCTTTACTAGCAGTATTTGTAAAAACAACACACACGTTCAACATATATCTAACGAATTTATTAGCATGAAGACTGTACGATTTTGCAAGCAAAATGCACCACTTTGAGTTTGTACAAGATTAATTTTAAAACTGCAACAGCTGTCTATTATAAAACATTCAAAAGTGTAATCATTGATAAATTATGTATGAATTATTTACTTTTGAATAATTGTTAGGTTGACTGATTATTTTCATAATTCTTGAACAAGGTGAACTGATTCCATAACAAACACAAGCGATCAAAACCAAAAACGTCAGAATACTGAATAATAGGTACTTAATATATCCACGTGCGAATAATTGTTTTATTAGCATTTTCGTAAGAAAAACGTTCCAAAAAGTTAACACAGTTTTTAAATTAGTTATAAGTTTTTTACATGTACATTTTCCGACATCAAATTCATTGTAAAAACTTAATTATATATTTTTATTATTTTTTTAATTTTCCCATCTTTGTTATACTCTTATAAGGTCTATAACGTAATTTATACTATTGTTGAAGATATTTGTTGCTTTTCCCACATCAAAATTTGGATGAGCAACTTGTGACGGTAAATCTATGCATTATATCAAGGGAGATCAATGTCACTAGTCACGGCCATACATTGTACGTCTAGGAACAGTTACCTCCCTGGCATAACGTAGATTTGAAGGAAGCATGAGTATCGACTACTTTTGTCGAAATGAAGATTTTGGAGTCAGAGCTAGTGACGTTAAAAGTAAATTTAGCGTAGAAATGTATTTACTAAAAATATTATTAAATACAGTATATTATTATCTTGCAAATTAAACAACTCATACATTAAATAAGTAACACAACACGTTATACAGATAAACCGATATTGATATAACCATTTTTGCCGAGGGAGTATTATTGACGATCGCATGAATATTCAGACGGTCACTTGCCAAAATATTTGGGCGGCGGGCGGGTTCCAAGCAGGCGTGCGTATTCCAGGCGTGCGGCGGGTTCCAGACAGGCGGGCGTGTTCCAAGCATGCGGGCGGGTTCCTAGCATGCGGGCGTGTTCCAAGCATGCGGGCGTGTTCCAGACAGGCGGACGGGTTCCAAGCATGCGGGCGGGTTCCAAGCTTGCGGGCGTGTTCCAGACATGCATGCGTATTCCAGAAAGGCGGGCGTGTTCCAGGAAGGCGGACGGGTTCCTTCAGGTGGGCGGGTTCCAGGCATGCGTGCGGATTTCAGGTAAGCGGGCGGATTTCAGGTAAGCGGGCGGATTTCAGGCATTCGGGCGAGTTCTACGCATGCAAGCGGGTTCTAGGCAGGTGGTGGGTTCCAGGCTTTTGGGTGGGTTTTAGGCAGGCGGGAGTGTTCCAGGCAGGTAGGGAATCCAAGCAGATGGACGGATTCTAGGCATACGGGCGGATTACACACATACGTGCGGGTTGCACGGAAGTGGTTTTCAGGCAGACGCGTGGGTTGCAGGCATGCAGGCTTGTTTCAGTCAGACGGGCGGGTTTCAGTTAGACGGGCAGGTGTCACTTAGACAGGCGGGTTCCAGTCAGATGGGCGGGTTCTATTTATACCGGCATTTTCCAGGCAGACATGCAGATTTTAGTCAGACGGACAAGTTCCAATCAGACAGTCACGTACCAGTCAGACGGGCGGTTTTCAGTCATACAGGTAGGTTCCAGACAAACAGGCGTGTTCCAAGCAGGCGAGTGGATTAAAGGCAGGCGAGCGGATTCCAGACAAACAGGCGGTTTCCAGGCAGACGGATGGATTTCAGGCAAACGGGCAGGTTCCAGACAGACAAGAAGGTTCCAGGCAGACGGGCAGGTTCCATGCAGACAGGCATGTTACAGGCAGGTTCCAGGCAGACGGGCGGGTTCCAGGCAGATAGGCAGGTTCCATGCAGACATGAGTGAGTGAGTGAGTGAGAGTGAGTGAGTGAGCGGGTGTGCGTTCTTTGTCGATCGATCGGTCAGTGAGTCAGTTGTCACATGTTTAGGAAATTGCACAGCATGTCCAGGACTCAAACCCGAGATCTCTCGCATATTATAAATATAGCCAATATACGCATTTGATAACATAGTGGCGTTAATGATTTCTGGTAACTCAAGTATGTGTTCGTCATAACGAACCTATTTCTCATGTGAATACAATGCGTTTGATGAATACTTTCCGACATTGATTGTGTTAAATCTTTATCAGGTTTTTTAACTATCTGGTTACAGGTTCTACCCAGAGTCTGGACTAAAGTCTACACGTACGCGACTTTGTTGTTAATCAAATGATTCAGTACTGGTTCTAGTAAAAGTCCGGCTTAATTGTATATGAAGTTGAAGTTTATCAAATGTTTAAATACTGGTTCTACACAATATTCGAGCTGAAGTCTATGTGACGTTGAAGATCATTAAATGTTTTAGAACTGGTTCTACCCAGAATTCGAGCTAGAGTCTATGTGACGTTGAAGTTACGACATGTTTCAGTATTGGTTCTACCCAATATTCGGACTTGAGTCTATCATGTTGAAGTTTATCGAATCTTCAGTACTGGTTTTACACAGTGTTCGGACTTGAGTCTATCACGTTGAAGTTCATCAAATGCTGCATTACTAGTTGTATCTAGATTTCAGACTGCAATGTGACACAATTATATTGAATTGTCATTGTGTGGATTCCGCAACACATATTCATGTTCTAATAATTAAACGAACACGTTCTATCCAATGTTTGTTATCGGCAACACTTAAAAAAAAACAGTGGTTATAATAGTTATAATATTATTCGACCGTATAACGGGAATATGTTAGTTTTGTTCAAAAGATCAAATGGACTAGTTCTACCCAGGGCAAAAGAAAAGGAAACATGTGTCTTAACTCAGTCTTAACTGTGTTTTCATCCAATCCATTGAACTCACGTTTGTAGAATTCCGAATAACTGCAGATGAGAGAATACGCACCAACATGACGTATTAGAAATAATAATATGCTTATTTCTGTTAAAAATTGAATATGTTTTAAGCTCGACATGTGGTGTATGCAATCACTTGCATATTCAATACAGTTATTTGACCAGCAATCTTAAATGTGTATCATCATCATTACCATCATCCTAAATGTCGTCGTCGCCATCATCATCGTTATCTACATCACAGAAACAATAACGACATCAATAACAACTCGTTTGCAATACTTATGGTTTGTATCATCATCATCATCGTCGTTCCCCCCACTCATCATAGTAATTGTTATCATCATTGTAATCATCATCATCATCAGCATCATCATCAGTATAATCATCATCATCATCGTCGCCGTCGTTACCCCCACTCATCATCGTCATTGTTATCATCATTGTAATCATAAGAATAATAATAATAATCATCATCATCATCAGCAGCATCATCATCATCATCACAAAAACAATATAAAAATTAATAACAACACAGATGAAATCATTATAGTTTTATAATGTTATCATAATTATCTTGCAAAACAAGAGAAACGATAATGACATAACAGTTAGAAACCATTTAGAAACGCGCAACTCAAACATTACTGATACTCATTACTAGTTATATATCCAACTAAAACAGTGTTATATGCTATAATAAGTCTTCAAGACAGAAGTTAGAATGCTATTTACATCGAATAAAAAAACTGTTCCGGAAATGATGAATGCTCATGTTTATATGCCTGTAAATATCATGTATTACAGACGCATGCATGAATTCATGGGGTCGCCGATTTATCTTTACAGCAGTTAATCTGATGTCGAATTGAAATACGATTATGTACGTCTCTATGTATACCACTTAGAAAGCATTCATATACGGCAGAAGCAGTGTCTTCATCATCATCATCATCATCGTCATCATCACGTACAGACCAGACAGAAGCAGTGTCTTCACGGGTGTCACTTGTCCGGTCTCGGGTGTCACTTGTCCGGTCATATTCGACAGAAGCAGTGTCTTCATGGGTGTCACTTGTCCGGTCATATTCGACAGAAGCAGTGTCTTCATGGGTGTCACTTGTCCGGTCAAGGGTGTCACTTGTCCGGTCATATACAGAAGTAGTGTCTTCATGGTTGCTATTTGTCCGGTCATATATCCGAAATCTTTCGACATTAACATGCTCCAGTGAATCCAGTTCCTGTTGGATGGGAATGTATTCCTCTGGTGAGATTCTGTCTATCACGTATTCATCAGGCTCACATTCGTCAAGAGTACAACGAGCACAACCGAATTCAAGCCTACACTCGACTGATTGAGTACATGCTGACAGTTTGTTCACCAGGTCGCGTAGCTGGGATGGAGACAATGCATCACAGTAAAAATTCAAATACTTTAATGATTGAGGTAGCTGTAGGTCGATATATGCATTCAGATACATTGTAAGCGTTTCCAGCTGTGTGAGCGATGGCAGTGACTGCGACAACGACGATACATGTTTCACTTTAAAACCTTTCTTTTTACCTCTCAGACTCAGATTCTTGATATTCAGACCGTGCAGAGCCTCCCACAGACCTGGACTGTCAAGGACAATTTGCGACATTTCGAATGTGTTGTTAATACCCGTGGTAATGATTAACTCAGTACGTGTATCTGATATGCTGGCTACGCCCTCTACACACGATGTTATGACACAATTCCACAGCCAACAAACCACCCGATGGCCGACTGTCAGCAGTGCGTTGAACAGGCTGCGTAGGGAGGTAGAGGAACACGTGACATGCTGCCAGTCAATGCATTCTATGGAGGGCAGTACTGGAGCAGGGTCTGCACACTGTGCTGGATCTGCACTGTGAAGTATAACCCAGCACGGACAATCCGATGAGGCCGAACTGGCAATATCTGTAAATGTTAATGTTTATGACGGTTACGAACATATTAAATAACAAGTAACATTTACATAGTTATGTCCATATAAATTTAACTGTTAACATGTTAGCACGAAACTAACCTGTCATATCTGCAGCATATTACTTTTTGTTTCATATCATTTGAACAGTGATTTGAATTATACATAACGATATATGGAGAATAACATATACTGTCTGATCGTATGAGATATACTGCAGTATATGAGTTGATGTTTAAAAAAATATAACGGCGAGGCTCCAGGGCTGTTATTGTATTCATTAAAAACCTGATATATTGATTATTACACAAAACCAGCCAGTAACTTGTAATTTAAATTATCATTTCTTAAGAAAATACAATAACAATTAAATGAAACAGTCTGACCGTTTATATTATTATTTATTTTTTTTTGCATAAAATTTATTCATCCGTACCTTGGGGTGTAGATAGCCCCAAGTACCCGCTAAAAGAATCTAAATTAATATTTACAAGTATGAGGGTGACTTTTTTATATACTAAACATTTAAGATTGAAATAAAACAGATTATATGTAGTTCACTGAAACAGTCTTCACACGTCTGCACGTTTAAATAATAAGTAAAACAGTCATTATCACGTCTGCACGTTTAAAGAGGAAATAACAGTCTTTCACTGCGTCTGCACGTTTTTAAATTGGAGATACGTATTGATATTGTAAATAATTTAGTCAAATGGAAGTATGATTTTTTAACAAATAGTAAGTCACCGACCTATATGAAGCGGGTCTTAATTAGTAGGTTGTATCGAGGTTATATCTGTATATATATATATATACATATTAAAATTATCAAACATGAATATCGTTCCGTATTATGAATGAAGCCCATTCGATATTTCATGAATTTGTATTAATATTAATATATATATTTAATTGAAACATGTATTCTCTATTTTATTCATTTCAATTATAACTGTTTACTTACTCACACAAAACGCATACACCCGCACAAGTGAAATTTAACAGCTATGCACTAAGATTTACAAATTGAATTATCTCCCTTGAATAGAATTAAAGGAAGTTTATAAGTTATTTATAGCTCACGTCACCCTTGGCTTCAAATTTTAAAAACTTATTTACATTTCATTTTTCACATAAAAATGATGTTTAAAGAAAACAAACACAATATAAACAAGCAAATGAAAGAAACGAAACTATTCGCAGTTCATCATTGCCAACATTGGTTTAAATTATAGAGAATTTGAAAGAAAGTTGTGTTTGTAGGATTTTTTAGTTAAACTATTATTTTTTATAAACCTTGATCGTTACTCATTAGATAAGGATATTTACTTATTCAAAAAAACTATTTTGTTATAAACATTGCAGAGGAAACTAAAGTGTCACGGTGTTGTGGATCTGGTCGTAAGGTGCCTGTGACTTGTCAAGCTATCAGCTCCGAACATAATTTCTCTGATATAATCGCCCTTACCATTGCATCGCGATGATCCACGTGGACAATACGCATCGTCACACATTGGCATAAGAGTAAACCAGTAAGTGTGTATTTCGAAGTTTATGAGGTCCAAACGCGCCTGAGGCTGCATTATGTGAGGACCCGGAGTGTGTCCCAGCACTCCTACCTAATTAATTTACTAGAGACTCACGAAAGTAGGGACGAATTTTGAATCATAGCTGCAATTTCCTTTTTTTTTTTTTTTTACTGAAATATATTTAATCTTGGTGTGGTCTTGTGCTGTGGGGGAGAAACCGGATTACCCGGAGGAAACCCCACCTGTCCGGTATGGTGACCACCAACCAAACCAGCTTGCAGTCTGATTCAAAAGCACCATCAAATCCTGAACTGAGACCATCTTTACCAAAATTTACAGAATATATGAATTACATTCAGTTTGATTACCACAGCAACCACCATCCTAAGTCACAGACTGTCAGAGTCAGCATCAAATAATTTGTTTATATTAGATTTTTTTTTATTACAATCATACAGTTTTAAAATATCTGCAGGGTCAGTATTACACACAAAATCATGATATTTTATAAAATATTTCTGTTCAATTCAATATGTACAGCTAAGGCCTAAATATATTGCAAAATACTGACAACATCACCAATATTAAATTCATAGTAGTAGCAGTTATACCATACAGAAATTTATTTTGCACTGACACATTTTTCACAATAAAATAGGACTTTGTTCATGCATGCATGGACACAATTTTACAGGACTATGAAAACCATTCAAAAAAGTGTTATAGACATTGGTAAATCAATACAAAATATGCAATAAAGTCATTTTTGTAAAAAAATGTCAGTTACGACCGTTTTGCGTTGAACCCGCTATATATGTTTTAAATAAAATATTATGAAACTATGATATGTAATTTGTTTTGATTTATTGATTTCTTTGCAGTTTAATGTTAAGATAGAAAAGAAGAGAGAGATCATAGCCCAACTGAATAAGATTTAATGATGGAAATACATAATTTTACATATATTATCATTTTCTAGACCCTTTGCTCAGCATATGCTGTAATGGGATTGTTGGAGTCTATTTAACTTAGAGATCTGAAAGAAATATATGATTTAATGATCATACACGGTTTAAAATGTTTGGAAAGAAGTGTACATTATACCGGTTTATTATTTAAAATAAAATCATGAACGGTTTAATGTTTTACCAGAGCTGTAAGTGGCTGAACATAGTTTTATTTAAAAACGATAAAGGATCCCCCCAGGAGGCAGAGTGCTTAAGCTGTTATTGCCAATTACAGGGATCCTGTTTCCCATATAACGTATAATAGTGATTTATTACTTGAACTAGGGGCAGAGTGCTTAAGCTGCTATTGCCAGTTGTTGGGATTCTAGTTCCTGTCCTATTTATAAGAGAATAGAGGATTCCACCAAGAGGCAGAGTGCTTCAGCTGTTATTGCCAATCAGCGGAATCCTGTTTTTCAAGTAGATTCAAGAGATTCAGGGTTATATTTGTTTGTTCAGATGACGTTTACTGGCCATGCTCAGTATGTAATGTGTTTATACAAATTGTAAAGGGAGGAAGTTCTAAGCATTTGTTAGTGTAAAATGATGTCTTGACGTATTCTAACGAGTATATCTTGGATTTAAATTAATATTAACAAACTATATGTGTTAAGTTAATTTTATGAACTTGTTTAATGTATTGTTGGTTTAAGGTAATTAATGATTTAACCTTGGCTTTATTTTGTGACGATTTTTTGATGATACATGATCAATATGGGCTGCGGTGTCGAATGTATGCCAGTATCCATTTAATAATTCGTTTTGTTTGTAAAGAAATTATGTTTGGTTGTTTTATTTATTCTCCTAGTGTTTTGATTAACTTATGCTCTAATATCTAAGGGAGATACAACATTTCAAAGGGAAGTAATTTTACGCCTATATTTTGTGGAAAGCTGTCTTTACCTATTCTAACAAGTAATCTTGGAATTTAGATTAGTTATTTGAAACTATATGCTTTGGATTAATTGATTAAAATGTTGTTAAAACGTTGTTAGTTTTAAGTGCTGCATATTTAAATGTCGTCTTCATTAAAGTTAGGTTAACAATTCTATTGTAAGAAGGCTCCTGGCATTGTTCTGGTCAACTCTCAGTCATACATCAGAGAGTTTTTAATTCTATGCCGTTAATTATGATTAAACGTATTCATTACACATGGTAAGTAATGTGCTTAAGCAGTTAGCAAAATGAAATAATTCTTTGAAATTATAAATGTCAGTTGATGTTGTAATTTCAATAAGTATTCCTTTAAAGTTTGAGATAGTGGTAAAAACTATACTGGCGCAGTGCCTAAATCTGGGGGGTATTTTTGCGATATTTTCAAAAGTTGTTTACCGATTGACATAAAAATTCACATAAATCAAGTTAGGTTTAATGTGCATCTACTGACGTGTTTTGGTTACATTTCAAATACTTGGCAAATGAAAACTATTTATTGAAACTAAAGGCCTAAACAGTGTTAAAAAATGAGCGTCGGAGTGCCTAAATCCGCCACCCCTCTTTAAAATCATAGATCAGGAAACGTGGCATGCTTATTTCACATTTGACTATGGTTCTTATTTAATTTTCCATATTAAGCAGCTCGTTGTCTGTTGTTAATACAATGTTTCAATTTCTTCAAATACTCATTTTTATTTCTAAAAATAGCTCTGAAACCGAGGCCCTGCGTGCACGTGGGACAAATAATTAGGGTTTTGAGTAGCGAGACATTTACGCTCTTAATATGCAGTTCTTTCCGCATTTTATTGTATTTGCTAATGGATAATGGTTATTTTTATGCTGCATATGCTCCCACAGACAATATTAAAACACGATAATTAAATTTTACCATGGACACCATGCGGGGCCTCAAAATTGCGCATGCGCAGTATGAAATAGATTCCCCGCATGCAGCTTGTTTGCATTAGGGGTTATGTACACAATAATTGGATAAAATATTCATTTATGCACAAATCAAGATGAAAACTCGTCAGCGTTGTTAAGGGTAAAAAACGCTAATTCGGATGGGGTGGCGGATTTAGGCACGTGGCGGATTTAGGCACTGCGCCAGTAGTCGTTAAAGTAAATTGTATGAAGATGTCTTTATGAATTGATGTTTTTTAGTAGTTTATAACGTTTTCAAGTAACCTGTTTCACGTAAAAATTTAAAACATATTGTCGCACCTGCGCATCAATCGCCTGGGAGGGAACAGCAATGTGTTCCTCGTTATATCAAATGTTTTGTTGTAAATTGCCATGATGTTTCCACTGAGTTCTAATCGTTGCGTGTCAGGCATTTGAAAAATAAGTGGTCAAAGGTGTCTGAAATATTACATTGCGGGCATATTATATCAGTGTTGTAAGATTCGCCATATAGGTTACAGGTTTGTAATCATAAGCGGGTATAGACTCGGTCTTCTAATTTATTTTTACTATACCATTGTATAGAGTGGGGAGAATTAGATGTATAGGGAAAATTGGAGTCTGCAATGAAACGGGTCCACGCGCAGTCTTGTTTGTTGTAAACTTGTTGCTTGATTAATGAATATGCTTTTCGGACACTGAGTTTTAGGCTCGAGTCTTTACGTTCTTTTAATCCTAGTTTGGCTAGGAAGTCGGCTTGGTCATTACCTAAAATACCGACATGGCAAGAAATCCACAAGAATTTCATATTTAGTGTTTACGTATTAATGACGTGATATTTTGAAGAATGGAATAAATAAGTTCAGGACGTGTTTTTGATCTGCCGGCATACAGTGATTTTAAAGCACTTACTGAGCTGAATTTTATGATAGATTTATGTAAATCATGTTCTATATAACCAGCGCCTGCCAACTCATTTTCTTCGTCTTTAATGCCATCTGAATAAATTTGAATGTAGTTTGAGTATTGATCACTAATATAGGTGTTTGTTATATTACCACAATTTGGGTCATTTCCGGACTTTTTAATTACTGATTGGATGCAAAAATATATGGTGGGTCGGACTAGAGTGCTTAAACTGAAGTGCTTGGGTTCCGTTATTTTTATATCATTAAGGACCTTAGGTTATATTCGGTAGTTAGTAATCTGACATTTTGTAGGAAGGGAGATTGTAATCAGCATTCAATTTGTACAGGTACGCAAAGTCTTCTGTGATCTTTTCGTTAACTGGAAGATTTTTATCGGGCATAATTGTTCTCGCCCAGTATTTAAGTTGGTTAGCTTCTCTTTGTAAGTTAAGTTGCAGTTGTTCGCATTCAATATGGAGAGCTTTTGTTGATGTTCGTTTATAGGCGCCTGTGATGATTTGAAGGGCCGAGTTTTGAACTACTTATAGTTATTTAAGTAGGGTTTTAATTATTCCCAGAGTTATATGCTATACTTCCGTAATTGATTTTGGCTAAGATAGTAGCTTTTTTTGTCAGATTTTTGTCAGTGATCCAGTTATACCATTGTTCTGCTTTTAGAAAATTGAGATCATTTTGGCATCTTTTAACTAATTTTAACACATGTTTTTTTCCAATTTAGATGTTTATCATATGTCTGCCTAAGAACGTAATTGTTTCGAGGTATTGAAGTTTGCTGTTGCACAGTGTTAGGGTGGGAATGTATTGCCCTTTTCAGGAGCTTTCTTTCGGTAGGAGTGGAAGAGTATAGCTTGAGTTTTAGTAGGGTTCATTATGAAGCCTAATTTGTAACTCCAGTTTTCTATGGTTATAAATGCTTTCTGTAGTTTTTAAACTGCTATTTTTGGACAAGGAGAGGTAACCCAGATTGCGCCGTCGTCAACAAATTGCGATAATTGAATGCGGTCTAGTTCATTTTTAGTGTTATGTTGCGTTGTTGCTTTTTCTAAGGTGTTCATTACAATCGTAAAGATAATGGGCGAGAGGACACTACCCCGAGGACAGCCATTTACTGTTTCTACAACTTCGGATGTTTCCCCATTTAGGCGGATTTTGATTTTCCGTGTTTTCAGGAAGCGGACAGCCAAATTAGCAAACGACCTTCAATTCCAAGTTCGTGTAAAAGTTTAATTGCACGTTCGTTCCATAATTTATCAAAGGCAGCAGTTAGATCTAAAAATACGGCTGCTACAGTTTCACCTAATTGTTGTGCCATTCTGATATCTGCTTCAAGTCTAACAATATTATCTTCGCAAGAGTGATTAGCTCTGCATCCCGATTGGAATTTTGATAGTTTCTTATGTTTTTCCATATATGTACATAGACGGGGTTTGATCATTTTTTTGCAATAATTTAGTAAACGTTGATGTTAATGATATAGGCCTGTACGAGGCTGGCGTGTCTTTTGGTTTATTTGGCTTAAGAAGCGGTATAATAGTAGCGTCTTTCCATTGATCTTGTAAAATGCCATTATTCCAAGAATTATTAAACAATTTGAGCAGTTCTTGTTTTGCCGATAGAGGAAGTTGTTTCAGGATTTTATAATGAATATTGTCATCGCCAGGCAAAACATGTTTACATGTTAGAAGTGCTGCATCGAGCTCAAACATACTCAATTCGGCATTATATTTGTGTGTTTTAGTTTTTGGGTGATTTTATAACCCCGTGGAGTATGTTTTGTTAAGTTCCAATTTTGATTCTAAAAATTCGATTGAATAGCCTTCGTTGCTGCTAACTTTTTAGTAATGCTGTAGTAAGGCAGACGCTGTTTCTTTCTTAGTAGTGAGAATTTTACCGTTGATTTTAAGTATACGCGTAGAAGGTGGTGGTTTCCCTTTAATTCTGTGTACAAATGTCCATAATTCCTTGCTGTTAGTTCTATGTCTTATATTGCTACAGAATTCTTTCCAGCCTTTAGATTTAGCAGCGGCTATAGTTTGTTGGGCTTGCTTGCGGGCTACCTTGAATTGTTCATGAAGTGGGCCGGATTTAGTATGCATACAAAGTCGCAATGTTGTTTAAAGAGACTCCTCTGTTCTTTCGTAGCTTTATGCATTTTCCATTTGTGAGTATTAGACGGACAATTATTTACGTAGCTTATTTGGGTATTTATAATTTACGGCAAATGATCGCTGCCAAATGTGTTATTTAAAATATTAAAGTCGCTAATTGGGTG
Organism: Congeria kusceri; assembly: GCA_027627225.1. NCBI lineage: Eukaryota > Metazoa > Mollusca > Bivalvia > Myida > Dreissenidae > Congeria > Congeria kusceri. The sequence goes on along the minus strand of CM051038.1, from coordinate 6,652,373 downwards.
GAGATGGAAAGATGTAATAGCTAAATCTATCGTGCTGTCGCTTTTATTTGCATTATTTGATAGTTGAGTGATTTGGCCATCATTGAGATAATTTAGGTTGTTATCATTTATCGTTTATAAAAGTGAGTAAATTTTCGGCTTCGCAGATCACCCTCGGGGTTCCAACATGTTTAATATTGAAGTCCGCCACTATAATGGTGTTATGTTCTAACTTATTAAATATTTGAGCATAATGCTTGGCAGTGTTATTTTCAATCGCTGTGTATACACATTGGATGAAAAAGGTCTGGTGTTTAGAGAGAAATAATCGTACAGCACAAGACTCTATAGGGCAGTTTTGATCTACATTAACTTCTTGAAAAGGAATGTTTTCTTTAACAAAAAAAGCTACATGTACAGCCGTTCCTCCTTTCTTGTCCCTTTGTTTTGATCTTATTGGCTCCTGATACCCTTTTAGTTTTATTTGATGTGATATTTTTAATAAAAGTTTTTTGTAAGCATAAGACATAAATTTCGTGTTCATTTAAAAAGTTGTAAATTTCATATATCTTGTAGTAAGTAGTTTTAGACCCCACCCCACGGGCGATCCACGACATAACGGTCAAGTTTGGTTGGGAATTTGCGTTTTGTGACGTTACAGTCGCGGACATTGTTGTAAGTTAGGTTGGTATGTTCTAAGCAGTATGATTAATTGTAATTATAACATTTAGTAGTAAGCGTAGAATTCGCGCCTAAAACCGGGAAAGAAGGGTAATCTGGCCGGCCAGCCGCGATAGCCTGTCAGTATCCTAGGTGTTGACGTGTTATTGAAGAATTGTTGTTGTAGCCGTTTGCGGTTGATAATGAAGTTGTTGTAATGATTGTGGTAGCATTGTTGTTGTTGCTGTTGTTGATGATTTTGCTGTTGTTGTGGTTTTGGTGCTGGTTTTTGTTGACCCTGAATGATCGGTTGTTGTTTTTGTTGTGGCGGTGTTGTTGTTGTTGCTGCGTATTTGCTACAGACGGTTTTTGTTTTTGTGGCGGTGTTGTGATAGTATCTGATTGCTGAGAGGCTGTGGTAGCCATAGTTGCCTGTAGAACACGCAGGATTTCTTTTTCAGATTTGCCCACTTGGTGTTTCGCTAATCGATGGAGATTCGGGCCTTTGTTTGCTGTAGGTACGTTATGAATGAATTCGTTGGTCGCTTTGAGATTTTTTTCCTGGATTTTCATTGAGTATTTAATGTATACGGGGCAGACCTTATATGCCGCGATATATACAATGGTGCAGTTTGCACATTTCTTGTTAGTTTTATTGTTACATTTGTCATGCGACAGCTTTTCTGCGCAGTGCGGGCATTTTGTTTCGTTCCTACAGTTTTTGGCGAGAAGTCCAAACATTTGGCAATTTTGGCAACGGATGTTAGCAAACAGAGCGGGCTTAACTGCGTATCCTAGTATATTGGTGGGCGCGTTTTCGGACTTGAAAATTGCAGCTAGAGAGTTTTTGTTGCGGCCATTGTAGACAGTCTCTAAGTTAGCATTGGTTTTTAGTGATTCTTTAACTTTATTTAGGTTGGTATGGGGCGGGATATTAATAATTCCATTTGCTAGATTTCCCGGTATTACAATTTTAAAGTCAAATTTGTCAAATGAAAATTGCTTGGCCTTGTTAAGGAGATCGTTTCTTATTTTGAACATAAGTCCATCTTTGGTCAGAGATAGTGGTTTGGCCTGGTCTTTCCCAATGAAAGTGACAAATGACGACGATGTTAGGTTGTTTACCCTCGGGACTTCGGTTTTAAACCATTGCCAGAGCACACTGCTTAACAAAATATCACAGTTATTATACATATTCCACTATGGAAATTCACAACGTATATAAAGATTGCAGTGTGGATACGGTGCCAAAATCGATGTGGGAAAAAAATCACAGTTTATATAAAGCAAAATAGTGTTAAAACCCCACCATTTAAATGGTACTCTGTGTTATATTTATGACACAACGATATATTGACTTTATTGTGTACGTTACTTTGTAAAATATTCACTACTATGATTACTAAATATTATGTGTTGAACAAGTATGTATATAAGAATACGAAGTAGTAATAAAACAGCTCAGTTTCTCTGCAAAAAAGACGTTAAAAACGGATTTACCTATTTAGAGAGACAAGGGAAAATCGGTCGGCCAATCGAAATTGGGGGTGTGTGCGTGACGTCACAGTCAAGGTATTTTAACACCCAAACTCATTAAAGTTTTGATAAACGTTAACACGATAGCGACAAATGACTCCCCGATGGCTTTGGTTTTATCCCTGCGGAATTTGACTTATACGGTCATCAGTGTGATTGTGACCCAGATAGAGTGCCTTGGACTAGACCGTGAGGCGCTAATTGTGTCAGTCTGACTTCTAGACTGAGAGGCGCTAATTGTGTCAGTCTGACTTCTAGACCGAGAGGTGCTAATTGTGTCAGTCTGACTTCTAGACCGAGAGGCGCTAATTGTGTCAGTCTGACTTCTAGACCGAGAGGCGTTAATTGTGTCAGTCTGACTTCTGGGCCGATGGGCGCTAATTGTGTCAGTCTGACTTCTAGACCGAGAGGCGCTAATTGTGTCAGTCTGACTTCTAGACCGAGAGGCGCTAATTGTGTCAGTCTGACTTCTAGACCGAGAGGCGCTAATTGTGTCAGCCTGACTTCTAGACCGAGAGGCGCTAATTGTGTCAGTCTGACTTCTAGACCGAGAGGCGCTAATTGTTTCAGTCTGACTTCTAGACCGAGAGGCGCTAATTGTGTCAGCCTGACTTCTAGACCGAGAGGCGCTAATTGTGTCAGTCTGACTTCTAGACCGAGAGGCGCTAATTTGGTCACCCTGGCTACTGGGCCGAGGGGCGCTAATTGGTGGGACCGGACTTGACACCTGCTTGTTGACAGGGGATACCAGGCTCGTGAAAGGGGTGCTAAACACCCCCTCCACATCACCACTGCATGGTTGTTTGGCTTCAGGTGACCCAGATTCGCAGTCGAAATGCAAATCTGCCCTCTTTCGGTTGGGCGTGTCACTAATTACGGTTGCAAATAATCTGCACATATTTAGTGGACGATATTTGGGTTTTTGTTATGAAAATAAAAAATATATCTTACTAGTAATTTTTTGTGCACTGCCATCGCAACCCGATCCAACACTTCCAAATAACAATTTCATAAAAACTAGATCCAAACACTGAATTTAATTAGATATTGATTTTGAAGTTGAGAACATTTAATTAATTTTAAAAGCAATCTATTACGGAGATCCACAATTAAAAACAATAACAGAACTTACTAATAGTTTTCAGCGTAGCAGTCCCAACCCGATCCAGTACTCCCTAATATTAATTTAATAAAATCTAGATCCAAACACTGAATGTTATTAGATAAAGATTTGAAAATGTAGAAAAATTAATTGCTCTTAAAACCAATCCACTGAAGATATTTCGTAATTAAGTTATTAAATTGATGAAACAATTAAATTAATCATAATCCTGAACTTAATCACAATTCCTAATATGTTTTCACAAGAACTCCTTTCCTTCTTCTTTCACCCGATGACGGCTTAAATTACCTAACAATTTCCTGGGCTAGAAGTACCAGTACTATTGCATCCGTTCCAATCAACGAGAATGAACTTACCCGAAACTGAATATTCGCCCCTATTTATAGTCTCACATTATGACCACGACTTCACCCAACAGGCAACTTAACCATTCAAATATGTGATTATACTTTTTAATTAAGTGAACAAAAAACAACTTCTAAACTACTAAATAATCATAAGAACTATAATTGTAAGTCATAATGTATAACGATGTTGTAACTTCAACAACAAGTAAAACTAATAAATCCGACTTCCGGTCAAATGTGAAATTCATACTTCAAGCAATAAATAGAGAAATATATTTTCTCCTGAAATGTAGTAATTACAATTTTTGGCCAACATTTCAGACTTATGGTTCTTGTATCCTTCACATACTCTTAATATCTCAATCATTCTGTGAAGAATCCACAAAATGCCTTTTATCATTTTTGAATTATGTTTTGGACTGTGCAAATAATGGACGATTTCACTAACTTCACAAGTTAGGTTCTTACATGTGACCCAAGCATCTCTGCCAATTTATCAGAAAATCCGACAATGAGTGGGGTTATAAGAGCTCTTTTTTAAAGGGTCTGAACACATAAAATCTTTGCAGTGAGGGTACGGTGCTTTATATTTTGTTTTGTTTGTTTTTTGTGGGATGTTTCGCCGTTTTTAAGTATTTCAGTCATATCACGGCGGTCAGTTAACCTACTCACACTTTTTCAGGGCAAGCTTAGCCGATCTAACCGGTTTACCAGTACTAAGTGAAAATACCTATGCCAGTAACTGACAACTGCCCTACTTCAATCAGAGGTAGGAGGAGAATGGCCGTAGAAATAGTTTCATGACCAATCCCCACACAAGTTATGTGGCTGGGCTGGGGTTTTTCTGGGAACTTTTAAATGAAAATAAGCAGATTTTAGCTATAAATTGTTATTAAAATTGGAGAAAATTAATTTCTCTATGATTCTTAAATAGATATATATGTTTTTAATAAAATATGATGACACTATGATATGTAATTTGTTTTAATTTATTGATTTCTTTGCAGTTTAATGTTAAGAAAGAAAAGAAGAGAGAGATCATAGCCCAACTGAATAAGATATAATGATGGTAATACATAATTTTACATGTATCATCATTTTCTAGACCCATTGTTCAGCATATGCTGTAATGGGATTGTTGGAGTCTTTTTAACTTAGAGATATATTTCCTGTTTTAGAAGTACCAGTACTATTGCATCCGTTCCAATCAACGAGAATGAACTTACCCGAAACTGAATATTCGCCCCTATTTATAGTCTCACATTATGAGATCTAGAATAAATATATGATTTAATGATCATACACTGTTAACAATGTTTGGAAACAAGTGTACAATAGTACCGATTTATTATTTAAAATAAAATCATGAACGGTTTAATGTTTTACCAGATCTGTAAGTGGTTCAACATAGTTTTACAGAATACGTAATATAATTGCATGTCTTTGCAACTATCTTGTACTCCCGAAAAATGAATCGGCAGATATTTAGTTCTAGATTGCTCGGAAAAGAAGTTAAAAAAACATACTCTTAATACTATGAGTGCAAGGAAGTACTGCAACAAATAGCTGTTGCCGGTTACTATTAACTGAAGTAAAATACTTCACGTAAAAACAAAATGGTTCTAAAGTCACTAAATAGTGAATCTTTAGTACAAACAAATAAAGGTAGACTTGCATAGGCAAGTGTGATAATTATGTGTGCAAGTAATTTTATGTTTCTAACATATATGCGACATGGTATTAACTTATGCTGAACGCTTGCAGACAGGGAATAACGCGAGGTGCTCCAACTTAAGACCCTGTCTGTTTGGTACATTAAGAGAGTTGGGCTATTTTAAAATGATGGTTCCACCCAGGGTGGCATTAAAACAAATCAGTCACCTTGATAGGGCCACTTTAAAACAATATGTTAGAATTTAAATTATAATACAGTTAAGAATTAAAAGAACATACATTGTTTAAATATTTACAGGTTAAAAATACTTTACATAGATGAATATGCTATTGTGTATCATTGTAGAAATGGTTCACATGCTAACTTGCATATAAATATTAATAAATTCATTGTGATGGGACAGAATTAATGAAACATTCATGTTAATCTACAAAACAATAATGTAGTTTAAATATACCTTGATACACAGTAATGCACTAAGTAAAAGTAGGGATGGGACCGAATATTTGAATATTCAAATATCGGATAATATTCGAATATAAAAAAACGAATACGAATATTCGATGTTCAAATTTATTTAAAGAACAACATTTGTTTTAAAAATCATGTTATTTTTCCAGTTTAATTGCAAAGTTAACATGAATTCCAGTCGTATTTCCTGCCTAGCAAGTGGGCGGAGGCAGTGTAATGTTTTCACAACAGATGCCAAACATATCCAATTAACGACACTTGATAATTGGCAGGGGGGGGGGCACGTCTTTACAAGGGCCGCGAATTAACGGTTTGTAGGAGGCGCGAATATGACGCATTGTATCCACAAATAACAAAACTGGGCCATGTTGTGATAACGGTTTCACAGTTTGCACAAGGCGTACATTGTTGTTTATTGTCCTTAAGTGACATCTATAGGGTTAACTTGTTTACAGTAAATTACAATTACTCTTTAAGTAAACCAATCAAAATGAATCCATTATCAGCCAATCAATTTCTTTAACAAAATTAGCATGATCTGGTCAATCTTAATATACGTCACTTGTAAATTATTCTCCATTATATCAACACCGTATATTATACAAGAGTCTTGATTAATAAACAATGCCACCATCATGTGCTTGGAAGTACTTTACGCGGTCATTAGACCAAACCCAGGAAACGTGTAATCTATGTAATGAGAAATGTGTGTATGGAACGATTAACAAATTAATTAACAATACATTTATCAATACCTTACATTTCTTTATATTTGCCTAACACTCACTAAGTTATATCGCTCATTTACAACTGAAACAAGGTAAAACAACTACGTAAACGTCGTATACATATTTCGGATAGGTAAATATTCGGACAGAGTGCCGTATATAGTAGTATTTACAAAACAATTATTTGAATATAGTCGAATACCTGAAACGAAAATATTCGAATATTGATTTCTGTATTCGATCCCATTCCTAGATAAAAGACATGTTGCCACCCTGGAAGGGATAAGAAGGTATATTGGAAGAGTAGGATTTGGGGGCCAGCGGGTGGCGGGGAAACTGGGTAGGGTTGGAAAGAAGGGGAGACAATTAAATGGGTGAAGGTATATCTATTGAAGTTGTGTCCCCTGGACCAGAGTGAGTGCACGGCTAGACTAAATTACTTAAAAAAATAAGCAAAATATGCAAGCAGACATAAAATATTTAAAAAGTTGACAAAGTGAGTCAGAAAAAGATACCAACTAGGTGAAAATGAACTATAATTCAGGATTATAACTAATCCCTGGTTAAAAAAAACTTGCAAAAAGGCATATCCAGATAGTAAAAATCGATTTAAATATATAAATAAAATACAGTAGTAGACACTGTATTAACACGATACGCAAACGGTATTACTATTAGATAATACAATATCGATTAAATGGTATTGCTCTAGATAAGACAGAATGCAAATAATTGCAAGGCTGTAAGACCCTTGCACCGTGTACTCCAGGCGGACGTGGCTCTTTGAGGATGAGAGGGGAATGAGTTCTCCTGCCTTTAATAACAGTAAGCGCAACTCGCTCTCGAAAGACTCTTTCATTAAAATTAAAGATCCGCCAGCGACAGATCACCGTTACCGCCATATACATCTCAGCGAGCTGACGGATTTAATTGCTGAGATTATAAAGGACCGTGACAGGCCAACTGGGTGTCGGGTTACCGGCTATATCACTAGTAAAATAGATTCCCGATTCAAAAGGGGCAGAGAATCTATATCCAAAGTAACCCCTAAAGTCACTATATATGACACTGAAAGCCATTCTGGAACAAAGGATCCTCCAATACCTCCTGACCCTGGGACCCCCCCTCAGGACAGCGGCAACCCCTCCAACTCTTTAAAAGCCCCCTCTCAACCCACCTCCAAACCACCCACCGCAAAGAAACCCAGGCCAGCCCGGCCGGCTCGGACCCCGGCAAAGCTCAAAGGGGCCTTCTCCCGCCATAAGCTGGCCATCAGATTCCCACATGCTAAGCTTAACAACTTCAAGCGCAGACTGATTTCCAATCACTATGGACAGTGACTTAAACATCGTATCTTTCAATATTGGAGGTTTAACCTCCATCAAACATACTGAATTAAAACATTACTTAGACGAGAACCCCAACATCCATGTTCTCGCCTTTCAAGAAACTAAATTTCCCAGAAATGAATTCAAATCAATCCCTGGTTTTACTTGTGAATTTAAAAATCATACTAACCCAGACAATAATATAGCTGGCGGTCTTGCCATTTATGTTAAAAATTGCATTAACTATGAAATACTGGGGGTGAACAACCAATTAAAGATTGATGGTAGCACTGCTATTGAGGCACTAGCAATAAAATTGGTCATAAACAAGAACCGGCCCCTTATATTGGTCAATCTTTACTCAAGAGGATGTGATCTTGAGACTTTAAATGGCCTTCTAACAGACTTAAGGACCATTAAAGGACCCTATGATGTAATATTCACAGGGGACTTTAATGCATATCACCCCGCTTGGGGCTCCAATAACTCAGATGCAGCAGGTCGCGGGGTCATAGAATGGTTGGATGAGCATGACTTTGTCTTGCTCAATAACGGTTCCGCCAACCAGACTTAACCCTTCCGGGTCAACAACATGTATCGACCTTACTGCAGCTACATGTAGTGCCGGGATAGCCAGTGCTTCTGTTTGGGACACTGTCTCAGATAACTTTGGATCTGATCATTTCCCACAATTAGTTACATTGTACAACTATCTTGTACAAGGAACTGATACCCCCAGCTCAGGGGAGCTGAAATTTGTTCTAAATAAAGCAAATTGGCATCAGTTCCGGGACCTCTGTTCAGATCTTTCCCTAGCAGATGTTCACTCCCAGGACCCCAGTACCTTTTGTTCTAATTTAACAAATAAAATCCTGTCTATAGCACAGTGCAGCATTCCCGTCTCCTCCGGTAAGGAAAAAGCCAGTAGGAATGTGCCCTGGTGGAGTGAGGCGTGTTCTAAAGCGGTACAGGAAAGGAAAAAAGCATTAAAATTACTCAAAAAGAACCCCGCTGAGCACAATCTCAAAAACTATAGGTCCCTAGAAAACTCAGCAAAGCGGGTTATTTTGGAAGCTAAAACTCAAAATTGGAAAGAATTCTGTGAATCAGCAGTTGTTAATAAAGTAATTCTAGGGATTCTTGGCAAAAGATTCACAGAATTAAAGGCAATCGCACAAACCCTGTACCGCTACTTAAATATAAAGGCGAAATTGCCACAACCCGAAGGGACAAGGCTCAATTTTTGGTAACGCATTTCAAATCTGTCTCCAGTGATTCAAATCTCCCTCAAGAAACTTTGGGATTATCAAAAGCGATTTGAATCGGAGAATAAAAACATTTTAAACGAGCCTGGGGATAATAACACGCCTCTTAATTTACCTTTTACAATGATTGAATTAACTAATGCAATTAATAGTAGGAGTAACTCTGCCACGGGCCCAGATAGAATATCATATATGATGTTCAAGAATATGCCGGCCATAACTCTTAAAATCTGGCTTGATCTATTCAATCAAGTATACAAATCAGGGACGGTCCCCTCCGCATGGAAGCAGGCCACAGTGATTCCTATTCCAAAACCTGGTAAGGACAAAAGTGATCCAAAATCATATCGTCCAATAAGTATCACCTCTCATTCAGGCAAATTATTGGAAATAATGGTAAAAAACAGATTAGAGCACTTATTGGAAACTAAATATATTCTGAACCCCTTCCAATCTGGCTTTAGGAAAGGGCGTTCAACTCTTGATCAGCTAGCAAGACTACAACACGATATCATTTCTGCTAAAAATCAAGGCCAAACAGTATTAGCTATAGTTTTGGACCTTCAGGCGGCCTTCGATTTAACCTGGACTGTTGGCATCTTAAAAAAGCTAGCTGATTATGGAATCACGGGATACTGCTTCCATTACCTCAGAGCTTTCCAAGAGGGCAAGAACATTCAGGTCAAGGTCGATGGGGAGTTATCAGAGGAAGCAATAACTGACCGTGGTACCCCCCAGGGGTCCGTAATATCACTAACTCTGTTCTCCCTCATCATCAATGATCTTCCTGAAACCGTCAAAGACTCAGGAATGGTTATCTCCCAGTTTGCCGATGATTCCGGCACTTGGTTAAAGGGGTCTAACATGTCACGCCTGCAAAAGAAGACTCAAGCAGGTCTAGACTCCATATGGAAATGGTCAATAGAATGGGGATTTAAAATTTCACAAATCAAAACAGTAGGTATGTTATTTGGCGACCAAATTAAGCACTCTTTGGACTTATATTTAGGCGCCACCAAAATTGTTTTTGAAAAAGTGGTGAAATTTCTAGGTATGTACATAGATAAACAGTTAAACTTTATTCATCACTTCAAATATTTGGCTGAACGGTGCGAAAGGGACTTAAATTTAATGAGAATGTTAAGAGGCACAGGTTTCGGTTCTGATAAAAATAGCCTCTTACTTCTCTACAAGTCCCTTATACGTCCAAAAATAGATTATGGAGCCCAAATCTATACATGTGCAACGCCAAACGCCCTTAAAATGGTAGATGCCATTCAGAACACTAAGGATAGCTCTGAGGGCCCTGAAATGTACTCCTAGTGACATGCTTGAGGAGGTGGCGGGCTTGCTGCCTCTGAGTCTGTGCCGAAAACAGCAGTCCATTAATTTCTGGGCCAGAGCCATGTCCCGGCGTGGTTCAAACCCCGTAAACCAACTTCTCAGGGCCGGCATCTTTATCAAGGGTAAAATACTTAAGCGAAAACATATAGCACTCCCCTTCGGGGCATGTATTAAGACCCTGTTGGAGGATGCCGGTCTCGACAAGACCCCTGTAGCGGACCTGAGGCCGTCCAAAACACCCCCCTGGACCCTGGGACCTGTTGATGTCGACATAACTCTATCAAAGACCCTCACGAAATCTGACTTACCGCAACTCGTTAAGTCAGAAACTCTTATTCATATTGATAATAGGTATGCTGAGCACCTAAAAATCTATACAGATGGCTCCAAATGCCCTAACTCTGGATTTGTAGCCAATTCATTTGTTATTCCTTCTAAATACATTACAAAAACCCACCGACTCAGCAACCATCTCTCTATTTATTCGACTGAACTTTTGGCAATTAAATATGCATTGTACTGGATTTTGGTTAATAAACCTACTAAAACTGCTATTTCATCAGACTCATTGTCATCTCTTGAGTCTATAAAAAACAGAAATAGCAGATCTAGGCCTGATACTTTATCTAACATTTTGGAACTTCATCAACAGTGCCTAGATAAATCTTTAAAGGTCACTTTAGTATGGTGTCCAGCACACGTCGACATCAGTGGGAATGAACAGGCGGACAGGGGGGCAAAAGAGTGTCTCAGGAGGGGGACTGTTGATGCTGGGGAATCCCTGGCGCCGACCGAGATCTACTCACTGGCAAAGAAATTTGTCCTCCGTGAGTGGAATCTCAAGACCACCAATTTGTCTGCCTACCTACATACTTTTCTCAGACCCGCGAAAACCCTCAGGCCGCCTGACAAATACTCTGCAAGCATTGTGCTTGACAGAGCCATCACGCGCCTGAGGATGAGAACCACTCTTCTACCTGGTGGCGCGGGAAAGTATGTCCTTGGGCTAGACCCTGCATGTCCACGGTGCCGGGAGCCCTTCACAGCAGCCCACCTACTGCTACAGTGCAACACCTTCACAGGGCAGAGGGACCGGCTCCGGGCCGCATTGTACTCCCATGGACTAGTTTTAAACCTTACCAACGTGCTAGACCCCAAGGGAGCGGCTAGGGTCCCGGTCTTTTCTGCCCTGACAAAATTCCTTCTAGACTGTCAGATAACTGACAAGATCTAGGTCTTTGGGGGGGGGGGAGGAGCAGTCAACACACAACCAGCTTCTATACAGTTCCTGTAATTGTTTTTATTAATTTTGTGATACATTGCAGTCTCTGTATATACTTCTTATTGCATTGTCTCTCTGAGTTTTTAATGCTAAACTATTGTCTTAGCTGTTATTGGGAAAGTATGGAATTCCCTGCCCTTTCTAAACGAAGTCAATGGTATTGACTTGGTATTCCTTATTTTAAAAACATTTTCCAGAAGAGAGTATTACGTTAGTACACCATTTACATTTCTCAGTATCTTAATAAGCCCCTTTTTCTTGCAGTTTTTAATAATCAGAAAGGGCGGGGCCGTCCATTTTCCTGGGTACAGTTGACTGCATTGCACCACCTCCCTTCCCCTCTGACACCCCCATTCCCCTCTCATTCTCAAAAACCACGTCGGACTGGAGTGCACGGTGCAGGGATCTGTGAACCTTGCAATTATTTGCATTCGGTCTGATCAAGACCAATACCATTAACTTGATTTTGGAGTTTTTAATATTATTATATTTGGCATACTGTGATATGTACAGTGTCTGCTACTGTATTTTATCTATATAATTATATCCATTTTTACTATCTGGATATGACCCCTTGCAAGTTTTTTATCAGGGATAAGTTAGAATCCCATATTATAGTCCATTTTTACCTAGATGGTATCATTTCCTACTTGTATTATTCAACTTTTTAAGATTTTATGTCTTTTCTGGTTTTTTTTGCTTACTTTTAAATAATTTAGACCTGCCGTGCACTCCCTCTGGTCCAAGGGACACAACTCCAATAACTACATCTTTTCCCATTCAATTATCTCCCCTTCTTTCCAAACCAGACCCCATCCCCCGCTGGCCTCCCAATCCTACACTTCTAATATACCATTTTATTCCATCCCATTTCCGGTTCCGGTAAAGTAAACACGTACGATGTAAATGAAATTGATGAAAGCAAAATAAACGCGAGTGATCAGTGTAAAAGTGATATCAAAATGGATGGATAATATAAATAAGGATCAAGATCTACATACACGTATGACATTTTGCTATGCTATGCATATTAAATAATTATTTTTGACTTCAAAGATTCCCCGCTTGGTATTCGCGCGGGTGGGGTATTATGAACAGCTATTTATAAAGTTATAAATAATAGCAAAACCAGTTTCTGTGTATTTTCCACTTGTTTTCCAACGTGTTAAATATAGTCCGCTATGTCCGTTATTGTCCACGAAACTCGTCACGCATGATCGGATCGCAAAAGTGGTGATTAAGTTAATATCTCGCACTACATGTTGAACTGTTGATAATACGGCCACGGGAAAATCCAATACACACAATGAGCAAAAGACCCCACTCATCCACGGCTAGTGAAAGCAACGTGAGTTTCGCTGAAATGCCAGTGTTTGAAGCGCTGAGTGAAAACAAACAAAATAAAAAGAACAGTAAAAAGAAAAAAAGTGAACAAGAAAAATTAAACCAGAAGAGTATGGTCGATTTTGTCAAAAATAGCTCTAAGACCCAATCGGAACATGTTGAAACATCCATTGAATCCATTGAAAGGCGCTTAGATGAAATAAGCTCAAAATTATCAAATGTTCTTACCAAAAACGACACGTGCTTAATAAAAAACGTAATTAAAGACACTCTAGAAGAAATAAAGGAGAAATTCCTCGGATCATTGGTAAAACGGTTGGATATTCTTGAAGGCAGTGCTTTTGACAACGCAAAAGAACTAGAAGCTTTAAAAAAGAAAGTCGACGGCCAGAAGAGTGAGATAGATGCACTAAAACAAAAACACATCGATACAGAACAGAACCAGGCGGCGAATCTAAACGAATTGGAGCAATATGGACGCAGGAATAGCATCCGTATTTCCGGCCTATCAAATGACTCTGAGCAACAAACATCGACAGCGGTCGCTGAAGAAACAGCATCAACGTTATCACAGAAGCTTGGCTTACGGGTGGAAGCTAAAGATGTCGACATCGCCCATCGATTAGGAAAATATGCTGCCAATAAAAACGGGCCGGTGATAGTAAAATTTGTCAGACGACAAACAAAGATTGAGATTATGAAACGGGCAAAGTTGCTGAAAGGCACTGGCATTTATATCAACGAGGATCTAACGAAAATCAACGCCGAGGTCCTTTCATCCCTTAGACTCAAAGAACCTGGCCTTGTTGAGAAAGCCTGGTCACATGAAGGAAAGCTGTTCGTGCGTTACAAGGGAAAAGACCATAACAATCTTGTTACTTTTGACAATTATAACTTTTGGCTCCAAAAGCCTTGGCCAAAAAAGGAGGCTAGTTCCACTGCCACTAGCTACGCCCGGAAATTATCGTCTAGTGGAAACCGTCACCGATCAAAATAAACTGTTACTATAGTGAAACAACTGGTCCGTGAGGTGACATTTCATCTGACTTTTTATGTCCAAACTACTCTTTCCTTTAGTCGTCGCTTTTTGTATTGTTTTTTTTAATTACTTTAAGTACCCACCCAATACACAAAAGAACACACGCAAAACGCGTGCATGCACGCACACACACACATACACGCACGCACTGTTACATACACGCTACACACGGAAACACCGCCCCCCCCCCCACACACACGTAGATACACGTACACATACACACACGAATACCACACACAGACGCGCGCGCGCAAACACACACATGTACACTTATGCACAAAGAAGGACAGAAATACATAATCGCGAACATGTGCACCAGCGCGAACAGACGCTCGCGCTTACTTTTCATTTCACCCAATATCAGTTTGACGCAGATGCGTAATAATCTAAAATCTAACCAAATGCTACTCCCTTATCTTATAAGATATACAGCTTTACCTGTGAAATGTTTATTTCAGAATGCTTGTTTTTATTCATGACTATGTTTTGATGCGCTTTGTTGCGATGGAAACAATATTATTAAAGACATCCGAGATCAAAGATAGTGGTATATCAGTTACACTATTAATAAGGAAGAAAGGGAAATACATGTTGCTTAAATTGAAATAGATTATAGTAAAACATCATAAGGTTTAGATTTTAAGCGATTATTTATTACGTACATAAAGAGCTGTACATTACATGTACCCATTATACAGAGTACAGTCTTTGAACGCTGATCAGTGACAGAACTTTGTCTAAATTAGTTACTCCCCTTAGTTAATATTTTGCTATGACTATGAACAATGTATATTGTAAGAAGTTCGATTTTTACCGTCCAGTAATTATGCGAGCTTCATAATTAGAAAGGGAATATAAAGAATTATATTTACTGATATGTATACTATGCAGCTAGATCTATAAAATACTACTGTTTCTCAAATGAACGTTGCTTATTTATTCTGCATTTACCAATACAAACGTTACTGATTACACTTGCACCTCATGATGTGTATTTCAATTAGGATATCAGTTTCAAAAAGAACTTTCCAGGTTAACACACATTCAAAATTATTGCCTACACAGTGTAGTTCTTTCTAACAAAAACACTTAATAAAGATTTCTTTGCTGATATAATAACTATTTGTTGTATTTGCACTGTGTAGATATAGATATATGGTACTGAAGATTTAGCCAACTTTGATTATATTTATGTTCTATGAGCACTTGTACATTTTAGTAACGATTCTTTATTTTTAGAATAAGCAAAAAAGGTTTACTGTTCATTTACTGACTATATAGGCACCTCAGGTTGTTTACATTTATTCAACCTCAATTTAATTAAGAATTCTTCAGGTTAACAAGTAAAACTTAACACATTCTGTTATACTGTTTTACAAAAGGAATGAATAAATAACATATATTAGATTTATTTGCTGACACAAGAACTATTTATTGTTCTTAAATTATTTATACCCTAACATATAATGTGATTAGTGAGTATCCTTTTCACTATGCATATATTTTATGCGACATGAACACCTTATTTTTGGTGAAAAAAGACAAAAAATTTTTTTACTTTTACTTTGTGTACATGACATGAAACACCTTACTTTTGGTGATAAGTGACACAGAATACTAAAATTAAGTACACAATATGTTACTGACT
The DNA here is from genome assembly GCA_027627225.1 of Congeria kusceri. Taxonomy (NCBI): domain Eukaryota; kingdom Metazoa; phylum Mollusca; class Bivalvia; order Myida; family Dreissenidae; genus Congeria; species Congeria kusceri. The sequence goes on along the minus strand of CM051038.1, from coordinate 6,636,604 downwards.
TTAATATGTTCACTGTGCATATATATTTATTTATTTTATATGATCATCTTACTTTTTGTGGAGAGTAAATACAAATAGGGGATAATAAATACAATACAATTAATACTTACTCTACAATACATTATAAACAAAAGCATGATAACACCTAATCATCTTTTCGCTTTCGCACTTGGCTTAGGTGTTTTTTAAGTGCTTAACGTATACAATTTAAATACAATTTCCCTACAGCATCTCCTCTTTTACAAATATTACATTAATACTGTTAATTCTTTTTAAGAAGATGAGAGGTTGCTATTTGGGGCATATTGTACAAATTTAAAATATCCATCACACATTATTAATCTTTGTTGTTTTAGATCACTCCTAACCTGTCATGGGACCAGTCTACCATTGTACTAAGTATAATTGTAAATATTTATTTATTTCTGTTTATCTACTTTTGTTCATAGTGTTTTTAGTGTTGCATACCAAAGTACATTCTATATTAAAATACACTTTATATCTAGTACAACATTTCTCTAGAAACAGAAGATTTGTCATGCTAAATTGTATATTGTTTTTACAAATACATGTCTGCACTTGTTGTAGTTGTAGGAAAAATCACCACCTATTATCTATGCCATTTACTTTGCACTATTATGTAAAAGCCTGTCTATTTGCAAATGAACACTGTTAGAATTACGTCTTTAAATTGCCGCGGCCTAAACTGTTGTAAAAAGAGAACTGATGTTTTAAATTTTCTTAAAGACAAAGACTATCAGATTTATTGTTTACAGGACACACACTGGCCAAAAGATTTAGAAAAAGAAGTATATTTTTCATGGAATGGACACTGTTTTTTAAGCTATGGAAAGTCAAATGCCAGAGGTTGTGCCATTTTAATTAAGAAAAGTATTGATTTAAAAGTACATGCTATACAAAAAGATGATATTGGAAATGTGTTAGGTCTAAATATTTCTACTGGAGATACAAAATTTTCACTAATTACTGTTTATGGCCCAAACATAGACAGTCCACAGTTTTATAAAGATGCGTTTAACACGATTGATGCGTTTGGAAATGAGGACTTCGTTCTGTGTGGTGATTTTAACCTTGTTTTAAACAGCACATTAGATTACAGCAACTATAAAGCATCTAATAATAAAATAAATTCTAGAAACATCATCTTAGAAGAAATTGCTAAAAGAAATCTAACAGACACGTTTAGAGAAATGCATGAAAACAAAAGACGGTTTACATGGAGACGCCCAAATCCGTTGCAACAAGCAAGGCTAGATTTCTTTTTAATAACTCCAAATATGCTAAATTCTTTAAAATCTTCAAATATCAGAGCCAGTCTAAAATCGGATCATTCTATTATCGATATTTCTCTGGAATTTAATAAAACTGAACATGGTAAAGGACTGTGGAAATTCAATAATTCTCTTCTGCAGGATATTGAGTATTTAAATATTATAAATAATAAAATTGAGGAAATTAAAAAACAATACTGTTTACCTGTGTATAACTTAGAAAATATAAATACAATTAATAATAATGAATTATACTTTACCATAAATTAACAACTTTTTTTGGAAACACTATTAATGGAAATAAGAGGTAAAACTATTTCGTATTCAAGTTTTAAAAACAAATTAAAATCATCAACTGAACAGAAACTTTTATTAGAAATTGAAACCATTGAGCAAAATCTAAATGAATCTAATAAAGATAAACTTCAGCAACTAAATACAGAACTAAACAAGATTAGAGATACAAAACTTAAAGGTCATATAATTAGATCAAAAAGTCAGTGGATTGAACAGGGAGAGAAAACAACCAGCTATTTTTGTTCATTAGAAAAACAACACTATGTTAATAAAACTATATCTTTTATTCAAAGAGATGATGGCCAATTTATACACAACCAATCCGATATTCTTAAGGAAACTTCTGAATTTTACAAAAAATTATATGAAGAAGTTAAATTACAGCCAAACAGGATACTAAACGACCTACATGATATAACTGTCTCTAAACTAAGTTCAACCCAATCAACAGAAATGGAAGGTCCGTTGCAATATGAAGAATTAACTAACACCTTAAAGAATATGAAAAATGATAAAAGCCCTGGTTCGGATGGATTCACAACTAATTTCTTTAAAGTGTTTTGGAATAGAATTGGAATTTTCGTATTGAGAAGCATTAATTTTGCGTATATTAACTATCGTTTCTCTGTTACCCTAAAGCAGGGCATAATTACTTGTATACCGAAAGAAAACAAATCTAGACATTTCCTTAAAAATTGGAGGCCAATTATACTTCTTAATACTGTATATAAACTAGCATCTGGATCAATTGCAAATAGGCTCAAACCTCATCTACAAACTCTGATTTCAAGGGATCAAACTGGTTTTGTTTCAGGACGGTACATAGGTGAAAATACAAGACTGTTATATGACATTATGAACTACACAGAAAACAATAAAATCCCTGGATTAATTATGATGATAGACTTTGAAAAAGCTTTCGATACTTTATCCTTCGATTGCATTGAACAGACGCTAAATTTATTTAATTTTGGACCAAGTTTTAAACGCTGGATATCAATTTTTTTGAAAAATACACAGACATCAGTTCAGTTAAACGGATTTTTGTCAGAAAGCTTCTCAATAGGCCGCGGCTGTAGGCAGGGTGATCCTATATCGCCATACATTTTTATTCTTTGTGCAGAAGTTTTAGCTATCAAGATTAAGCATTGCAAATCTATAAAAGGAATACTTATTAACGGTATAGAATATAAAATATCTCAATTTGCAGACGACACTTCTTTATTGTTGGATGGTTCGGAAAATTCTCTAAACTCTGCTCTTGACCTGCTCCATGAATTTGCGTTGTTTTCTGGCTTAAAGGTAAACTTTGACAAAACTCACGTAATTTGGATTGGATCTTTAAAGTACAGCTCTAGATCTATCAAAACAAAATATAAACTTATATGGGGAAACACCAGATTTAAATTGTTAGGAATTACTTTTGATGTAGATCTGAAGACAATGACTGACTTAAATTTTGTGATAAATTTAATAAAACAGTAAATTTAATTAACCAATGGAATAAGAGAAAACTAACACCCATTGGCAGAATTATAGTTATAAAATCATTAATACTCCCGCTATTTACTCATTGTTTTTTGCAATACCCACCCCAAAGAGAGAAATTCTAGACAAGCTAAATAAAGTGTTGTTTGATTTTGTTTGGGGAGGTCTGCCTTACAAGATTAAAAGCACTACAATTGTAAAAAGTTACGAGAAAGGTGGAATGCAAATGGTAGACATTTTTGCATACTGCAAAAAAATCAAGCTATCTTGGCTAAGAAAATTATATACATGTTGTGATAGCAAATGTGCAGTTCTTATAAGATCTATGTTTGATATATCCAAATTGTTTAACACGGGAAAACTGTATACAACCATAATAAAGAAACGTATCAAAAATAAATTTTGGTCTGAAGTGTTTACATGTTATGAAGGATTTGTTGATGTGTTAAAACTTACTGAGGTTGATAGTATTCTTAATATGCCTTTGTTTTACAATCACAATTTTCAAATTGGAAATGAACCATTGTTTTTTAAAGCATGGTATGACAGAGGCATCAGATTTGTAAGGGATATTATTATTGACTCAAACACCTTTTTGGAAAAAACACAGTTAGAAATTATAACTGGAAATGCGATTAATTTTATTCACTTCGAAGGACTCGTAAAAACAGTTAAAGCTCTGATTAAAAAGTACAAGTTACAATTTAGTAGTAAAGACATTTTAATACACGGTCCATCTCTGTCATGCTATGCTAAAAATTTTATATGTTGCGAAAGCAAAGATAGATCAGTGTATAATTGTTTTCTTCAAAATAACATAGAACCTAAATGTAAAACCATATGGAACAATTTTGTAATATCAGAAGTGGAATGGAAATATATTTTTAAAACAATATTTGATATAACAAGAGATAGTTATATGCAATGGTTCCAACTTAGGATCGTTCATAATATATTAGGAACAAACTCTCTCATGTACAAAATGAAACTATTGAATAACAATGCTTGCACTTTTTGTCACCAATGTGAAGAAACAATTATACATCTTTTCAGGAATTGTGAAAAAGTATACTGCCTGATCAATAAAATAAATGAAGACCTTATACAAATACGGAATATAAATTTCACGAGACCAATAGATTGTAAAACGTTTATTTTAGGTAGCACACAGAAAGACAACCAAAGTCTGGATATATTATGCCTCGAAATCAAACGATATATATTTTGTTGTAGAAAAAATAAGTCTATTCCAAATTACAACGGTCTTATAAATAATATGACATTATCTTATAAAACATATTCCGCCTCTAAACAAACCGAAAACGAAATAACAAGGTGGTCGCTAGCAAGAGAACTATGCGAGCCAAACATGCAAATTGTTAATGATCTTAATGAAATTTTTTAATTTGCTTCAATACCAGAATAAAGAAATAAAAAATCTTTTAGAAGTTAGCTGGTTGAGTATGTTTAGCATTGTGATGGAATATGGAATGTACGTTGTGCACTAATGTTGTATATATTTTGTATGTTAGTTTTTCCTATGTCACAAAAATTGCAACCCGATGATATATATTTACCGAAATGCAATCTACATATAGAGCAAACCTATCTTGAATTTATGCATGCTATTATACCATGTTCTTTTTTTTTTCTTTCAACTCAATTATACTGATGACTTATATGCATGTATATTTGTCGAAATAAACTTTACAAAAAAAAAAATACAAAAAAAAACAAAAAACATTTTATTCCTCCCTGGGTGGCTTCTTGTCTTTTACCTAATTCATTACTGTGTATTACCTTAAAGGTACATAGTATCATATTCACCCATGTAAAGTATTTTTAACCTGTAAATATTATAAATAATTTTCTTGTTTCTTTAATTCTTTACTGTATTATATGTTAATTTCTTAACATTTTGTTTTAAAGTGGCCCTATCTAGGTGACTGTTTTGTAACTAGCAGCCTATATTGCTGCATTGTACATATATAAACAAATGTAGTTTTTACAAATGTTTTAATGCCACCCTGGGGGGAACTACCATTTTAAAATAGCCCAACCTTCTTAAGGTACAAAACAGCGTTCAACATAAGTAAACCGCATGTCGCACAAATGTTAATAAATTAAAACTACTTACTCCCATCACATACTTGCCTATGCAAGTCCTTTTTCATTTATATTATATTAAATCTTCACTATCAAGTGACTCTTGATCCATTTTACTTATTATAAAGAGTAATTTTACTCCACATACAGTTAAAAAGGGTTTGAGAACCCTAAATACCAACCATTTATTGCATTACAATGTAATACTCATTTTATTAAGAGTATTATTATTATTATGACAGCATTTCTAAGTAACATAGTGTTGGATTTTCTGCCTTTTCATATACCAGCAGTATTAAATTGTAGCAAAGACATGCAAATACCATACCTATCCTGTAAAACTATGTTGAACCACTTAGAGATCTGGTAAAACATTAAACTGTTCATTATTTCATTTTAAATAATCAACCGGTACTATTGTACCCTTGTTTCCAAACTTCTTTAAAAGTTTATGGTTATTAAATCATATATTTCTTCCAGATCTTTAAGTGACTCCAACAATCCCATTACAGCATATGCTGAAAAATGGGTCCAGGAAATTGATGACACATGTAAAATTATGTGTTTCCATCATTAAATCTTATTATGTTGGGCTATCATCTCTCTTCTTTTCTATCCAAGTATTTAACTGCAAATAAAACAATAAATAAACACAAATTACACATCAAAATTTCTTCATACTTTATAGAAGCATATATAAATATGCTACATTCATAGAGAAATTAATTCTCCCAAATTTTATAAATATTTTCATATCAAAATCTGCATATTTTCATCTAGCAGATCTATTATTTTCAATATTTCTTTGCAGTTGTTCATAATAGTGCATACTCGTCCAACCCTAACGCCGTTATATAAGCTTCACGCTGATTGGTCAGACGGATTAGTTACGAGATTTTTGATTTGTTCAATTACTATCAGTTTTGAGCGTCAAGCTCGGTATGCAAATTAGGTTCTCACGCTATCGCATTCCTCTTAAAGGCTGTATATTCAATTTTAAAGCTGATACACGTGTTGTATAAGTTAGGAAAAGACATTTCTACAGCATATATTACTGTTTCGCTTAACTATCTGCAAAGATCTATTTAAAAACAGTATTTTTATGTACATCTGGTATATTTTTGCGAATAGATTTTTATATAAAGCACCGCAAAGATTTTATGTGTCACACCCTTTAAAAGAAGGGATGTATTTTAGTTTTAGTCAACGCAGAGTTGTCCCGAGGGTAAAAGACCCCATTCGTCACCTCTCTTGGGGTCTAGCACGTTGGTGAAGTTTAAAACTAGTCCATGGGAGTGCAATGCGGCCTGGAGCTGGTCTCTCTGCACTGTAAAAGTTTAGAACCGCGGACATGCAGGGACTAGCCCAAGGACATTCTTTCCCGTGCCCCCGGGTAGAAGAGTGGTTCCTATCCTAAGGCACGTGATGGAGCTGTCAAGAACAAAGCTTGCTGAGTATTTGTCAGGCAGCCTTAGGGTTTTCACTGGTCTGAGAAAAGTATGTTGGTGGGCAGACAAATTGGTGGTCTGGACACCATACTAAAGTGACCTTGAAAGAAAACCTACGCACTGTTGATGAAGTTCCAAAATCCTAGATAAAATATCAAGCCTAGATCTACGTTTTCTGTTTTTGATAGACTCACCAGATGACAATGAGTCTGATGAAATAGCAGTTTTAGTAGGTTTATTAACCAAAATCCAGCACAATGCATATTTGATAGCCAAAAGTTAGAAAGATGTTTGCTGCGTCAGTGTGTTTTATTTTCTAATTTTATTTTAACGAATAGCATATAAATTGGCTACCAAACCAGAGGTTGGGCATTTGGAGCCATCTGTATAGATTTTGCTAGTGCTCAGCATAGCTGCTATCAATGAGAATGAGAGTTTCTGACTTAACGAGCTGCAGTTAGTCAGTTTCCGTGAAGGTCTTAGATAGGGATATGTCGACATCAACAGGTCCCAATTGTCCATGGGGGTGTTTGGACGGTATCATGTCTGCTACAGGGGTCTTGTCGAGACCGGCATCCGCCACCAGGATCTTAATACTGGCCCCGAAGGAGAGGGTCACTTTATTACGCTTAAGTATTTTATCCTTGATGAAGGTGGCAGTCCCGACAAGCTTATTTACGGGTTTTGAACCACGTCGGGTCATAGCTCTGGCCCAGAAATTGATGGACTGCTGCTTTCGGCGCAGACTCAGAGGCAGCACACCCGCCTCCTCCTCAAGCATGGCACTAGGGGTATATTTCAGGGCTCTCAAAGCTATCCGAAGTGCCTTGTTCTGAATGTCACCTAACATGGCGTCGCACACGCATAGATTTGGGCCCGCTAATATATATTTGGTCGTATAAGGGACTTATAGAGGCTATTTTTATCTGAACCGAAACCTGTGCCTCTTAACATTCTCACTAAATTTAGGTCCCTTTCGCACCGTTCAGCCAAATACTTAAAGTGGTGAATAAAGTTTAACTGTTTATCTAGGTACATACCCAGAAATTTCAACACTTTTTCAAGAACAATGTTGGTGCTGCCTAAATATAAGTCCAAAGAGTGCTTAATTTGGTCGCCAAATAATATTCCTACAGTTTTGGTTGGTGAAATTTTAAATTCCCATTGTATTGACCATTTCCAAATGGAGTTTAAACCTGCTTGAGCCCTATTGTGCGGGCGTGAAATATTAGACCCCTACAGTACAAATAGTGCTTAATTTGGTCGCCAAATAATATTCCTACAGTACAAAGAGTGCTTAATTTGATCGCCAAATAATATTCCTACAGTCCAAAGAGTGCTTAATTTGGTCGCCAAATAATATTCCTACAGTCCAAAGAGTGCTTAATTTGGTCGCCAAATAACATTCCTACAGTCCAAAGAGTGCTTAATTTGGTCGCCATATAATATTCCTACAGTACAAAGAGTGCTTAATTTGGTCACCAAATAATATTCCTACAGTCCGATGAGTGCTTAATTTGGTCGCCAAATAATATTCCTACAGTACAAAGAGTGCTTAATTTGGTCACCAAATAATATTCCTACAGTCCAAAGAGTGCTTAATTTGGTCGCCATATAGTATTCCTACAGTACAAAGAGTGCTTAATTTGGTCACAAAATAATATTCCTACAGTACAAAGAGTGCTTAATTTGGTCACCAAATAATATTCCTACAGTACAAAGAGTGCTTAATTTGGTCACCAAATAATATTCCTACAGTCCAAAGAGTGCTTAATTTGGTCACCAAATAATATTCCTACAGTACAGAGTGCTTAATTTGGTCGCCAAATAATATTCCTACAGTACAAAGAGTGCTTAATTTGGTCACCAAATAATATCCCTACAGTTTTGGTTGGTGAAATTTTAAATTCCCATTGTATTGACCATTTCCAAATGGAGTTTAGCCCTGCTTGAGCAGTATTGTGCAGGCATGAAATATTAGACCCCTTTAAACATGTGTCTCAAATGAAGGGGCTAGCATAGTAGATTATATGATCGCATCATCAGAATTATTTGAGAAAGTTGTTGACTTTAGGGTGCTTGACCGCTCTGAATCGGATCATTTACCAATTAATTGGCAAATAAATACATAAATACCAACCGTCTACATAATTATGATAACAGTGAATTATTACACGTAAAGAAATACAAATGATTATATATAAGTACGCTATTGAATGAGAATAGTCGTATCCTATGAACCTCATAAACACAAATATTGACTCGGCGATTGACAAGATAACCGCTCTGTACTGCGACGCCGGTAAAGTGATGTTAATAATACCTAATCACTTAAGATCATTAAAGCCACTCTGGTGGGATGAAAGATGTAATGTGAAAGATGAGTAAGAATAAAAAAAACACATATTTGCGCAAATTTCGAACTTCAAATTTAGCGTCTGACCTAAGGGAATATAAGGATCGCAAAAATGCATTTAAAAACTATTGCAATACTTAATTTCTAGAAATGCAGCGAAAAAATGGACACCAACTTGTCAATAATCGAAATAACCCGAAATTAATGTGTAAGAAAATTAAACAAGCCAAACCCCAACAGAATATAGATACTAGTATCGAGGCCAATGAGTGGCATGACTATTTCCGTAGTTTGTTATTCAACGATCATGCACAGCGTATTATCATGAATACAAATACAGATGCTGTGAACAACGATTTCAATACCCTAAATGAACCATTTACACTCACAGAAGTGGAATTTCAAATTCGTAAATTAGTAAACTGTAAAAGCAGCGGCCTAGATGGAATACCATCTGAGTTTTACAAAAATTAAATTGGCAATATCGCACCTTACCTACTTTCACTTTTTAATACATTTTTTGATACGGGTGATTTCCCTACAGCTTGTGGTCAGAGTACATGTATAATATGCCCTATACATAAATCCGGACCTACACATATTCCCGGAAATTACCGTGAAATATCGCTAACAAATACAATGTACAGGATATTCTCTGGTATCATATATAAACATTTATATGAATAGACGGAATAAAATAATAAATTTGACGAATCTCATGCAGGGTTCCGCGCCAATTGTTCTGCGATAGATAATGTGTTTTGTCCTCAAGCTATGTGCCCAGAAATATCTTCAGAACAAGTGGGGTAGGTTCTATTGTTAATGTATTGACTTTAGGAAGGCATTTGATAAAAAAAAAACCCATAGCGTTTTGTTTCAAGCCCTACAGAGACAAGGAATTAAGGTAAATTCCTTCGCGTTTTAAAAGAAATGAACATTTCACTTTACTCTTGTGTCAAAGTTCAAAATGCAGCTGACGGCAACCCCACTACTATGAACAGTAGACCTTTCGTGGGCGATAATAAATGTAATTTCCGTTTATAAATATATGCGATTACTATTTACACCTAACTTATCGTGGTACGCGGCACATGATAAATTAAGTTCACAAGCACAGAAGGTAATATTTTCAGTTTTTAGTTATAAAAAGACCTTTGAAAATTTCCCTCATAAAGATCTATTTATACTTTTTGATTGCATGGTAAAGCCGATATTGTGCTACGGTTCACAAATATGGGGCTATGAATATGTTTATACTATTGAAGCTGTCCAAAACAAATCCTGTAAACGACATTTATGCATTAGGTAAAATACGAATACATGTATCACCCTTGGCGAATGTGGACGGCTACCTTTATCTGTTACATATTTTGTTAATTGTATTAAGTATTGGTGCAAGCTGTTAACGATGCCCAACCATAGATTTCCTAAAAAATGTTATAATATGTTAAAGTCGATAGATAAAGCTGCGTGTGACTGTTGGGCAACAAAAGTAAAATCATTATTGGTTAGACATGGTTTCGGGTACATTTGGATCGCACAAGATTATGAAACATAGATTTATTTGTTTATAATTTTCGCCAACGCATAATTGATTGCATTACATAGAACTGGCACAATGATATTAATAATTCACCAAGACGTAACCATTATAAATATTATAAAACTTTGTAAAACACTGAAATATAGTTACAATTAGAAATCCCATTAAAATATAAGATTGCTTTTGCTAGATTTAGATTTTCCAACCACAAATTGAATAATGAACTTGGAAGGCAGTTAAATATTGCACAAGACTTGAGAATATGTACATTTTGTTACAACGAAAATAATACATCAGTTATTGATTGTGAAATATTATGCCTTTTTTCATTGTATTAAATATGCTGTTATCCGTAGAGAACTGGTATGTGGGTGGAAATACTGTTAATGATTTTTATACTCTGACAAGTACAACAGATAATGATACTATACTGAAATTATGTATGTTTGTATATCATCTTATGAATCTGATTAACACATAAATATATGTTATATATGACATGTTATGTTTGCAACTACAAATATAAGTTATGATTTGTGTAAAATACTGTGTATTTTGGTCTGATGGCCTTTATTAACTTAATAAGTTGAGTTGAGTTGAGTTGAGTTGCTGAATGTTTTGCAAATATATTGAAAATACAATAATATTAAAATTGTATATTAGAACCAGTAAATAAAAGCAAATTGTAAGAAGTCAGCTTAATGTGGATGTAAATAACCTAAGATGAAAACACTGACGCGTTATTGTGGACAATCTGGGCAAATAGAGAGGCATGCCATATCATATGTCACCTTAAATAAAGTGGTTATAAACTGATAAATATTTTATTGGTAAAATATTATAGATGCGCTAATAGCTCGTTCATTTCTCTTATGTGAAGAAAATAAAAATCACCTAATTTAAATTCTGGTTAAGAAGCCAGAACAAGCAAACACGACGTATTATACATAATAATATGTTCTTCCAAAAACTCAAACATTAAACGCAAATATTCATAAAACTTCATTTAATTGAATTCCTAGATCGCTTGGCGATTTATAAATTTTGAAATGCAACGTTAAAATAGATATTGTCACTTTAAAAAATCAGATTTTAAAATAATATCACCATTCTGTAGTTAGGTTAGATTTTTTAAAATATTTAACATTACTGTGTTACAAGATTTTCAACCATATTAGAAAATTAGCTGTCCAATATTGTTTGGTAGTGTTTTAAAATGCTTGAAGAAAGTTACTCACAGAATATTATATTTTATAAATGTCTTCTTTTTTCAATTAATAAAGCATCTGGGGTAGCAAACACTCATATATTATGCGAAACAAAAATAAATACAATGAGAAAAAAAATCTGTCTTTCATAGGGATCGAAACCCGACCGCCGGCGTGAGATTCTAATGCGTTAACTACTCGGCCGTAGAGTCTGTTCCCGACAGTGTAATTTGATGATAAGGTTACTGGAGTGTAACCGACCGCTATTGGCAGTACCACCAACAAACTGTGAATTCCATTTCGTTCTTTATTATTATTATTAGTAGTAGTAGTAGTAGTATTTTTATTATTATTTTTACGACAAAGTGAATTGTACAATAAGTAATAAAATAGTTGTAATACAATCATAAATCATGCCCCACTCAACAAACAACCTTTACATGAGTCGGCAATAACGAGATGAAAACGTTAGGATTAGAATGTCTAACTTTTATATCGGCTTGCTTCGTGACCCATTTTGTTCATTTTAATGCATCGTAATTGAAAATTAATACATTTGTAAACCCCAAACATATTCACCTTAACTTGCATCAACAATAAGCGAGATGAATATATTTAATAGGAGTATAATATGTCCATGATTCTACGTAGACTTGGATCGTGACTCAATTAAACCATTTATCAATGACTTCAAACGGGAAGCATTAAATTGAGGACTACCTTTGTCGAAATGCCGATTTTGGAGTCCAGCTAGTTTTGTTAAAAATACATTTCGCGTAGAAATCATATATTTATTTATACTAAGGAATTTATTAAATGAAGAATATTATTTATTCGCTAATTACAAAACAAATATGAATCAATAAAGAAAATACGATATTAAGGCGAATAATATCGATTGACACACATCACTGTCATATTTCATCAAATTCGATTTTAAAAGTTTTTTAAAAGATATGGAGCCAACAAACTTTGTGGCAGGCAGACACCAGGACAGACGGACTAACGTACCTCTCTTGTATACATACTCACTAAGACTTAACGTGATGGGGGCGTTTACTGATTCGTTGAGGCGAGGCTTACTTTCGATAAAAATAGCCAGGCATTTATCAACAAAAATAGCTTAGGGCTTAATATCTCCGACTTAGAACGCTGCATAGTGGAGTACATTCTTCCGCGATTTTTATTCTCAACATTTGATCCTACACTAAAATCTGTGAATTATCCGACTTGTTTTGAGTTTGTTTTAAACATATTATGTTCTGTTCTAATCAGATTCATAACAAGAGGGCCACAATGGCCCTAGGTCGCTCACCTGATATCTATGTATGAAGTTTCATTAAAATATCTCAATAGGTTTTCAAGTTATTGAGCGAACACTGTTTTTCTATTTTTAGAAACAGTGACCTTGACCTTGACCCCACCCATCACATACGAACGCAAGGTCACGATATAAGGTATCTACGTACGAAGTCTCAATAAAATATCTCAATGCGTTCTTAAGTTATTGAGCGTAAACCGTTTTTCTACTTTTAATAACAGTGACCTTGACTCCACCCACCCCATAAGCAAACCTAAGTGAGGTCTCAATATAAGATATGTGTATTAAGTTTCATTAAAATATCGCAATGCTTTCTCAAGTTATTGAGCAGAAACCGTTTTTCTATTTTCAGTGACCTTGACCCCACCCACCCCATATGCAATCCCAAGCAATGTCTCGATATAATGTACTTATGTATTAAGTTTCATTAAAATAGCTCAATGCGTTCTCAAGAATTTAGCGGAAACCATTTTTCTATATTTAATTACGGTGACATTGACCTTGACCCCACCGACCCCATATGCAATCCCAATCGAGGTCTCAATATAATGTATTTATGTATTAAGTTTCATTAAAATATCTCAATGCGCTCTCAAGATATTGAGCGGAAACCGTTTTTCTATTTTTAGTAACAGTGACTTTGACCTTGACCCCTCCCATCCCATATGCAATCCCATGTGAGGTGTCGATATAAGGTATATATGTATTAAGTTTCATTAAAATATTTCAATGCGTTCTAAAGTTATTGAGCGGAAACCGTTTTTCTATGTTTAGGAACAGTGACCTTGACCCCACCCATCCCATATGCAATCCCAATCAAGGTCTCGATATAATGTTTTAACCAAATATGAAAGTTCTGGGCCTTGTAGTTTCAGAGAAGAATTTTTAAATCATTTTGCCATTTACGTCTATATAAACCATGTGAGCCCTGGGCTGTGGCCAATTTTGACCCCAGGGGCGTCATTTGAACAATCTTTGTAGAAGACCACTATACAATGTTATATACCAAATATGAAATCTCTGGGCCTTGCGGTTTGAGAGGAGGAGATCTTTAAAGTCAGTGTGCTATTCAAGTCTATATAAACCATGTGACCCCCTGGGTGTGGTAAGTTGTCACCCCAGGGGCATCATTTGAACAATCTTTGTAGAGGACCACTATGCAATCTTACATACCAAATATGAAACCTCTAGGCCTTGCGGTTTCAGAGAAGAAGATTTTTAAAGTCATTTTGCTAGTTAAGTCTATATAAACCATGACGTGCACCACGGGGTGTGGCCAGTTTTGACCCCAGGGACATCATTTGAACATTCTTTGTAGAGGACCACTATACAATGTTACATATCAAATATGAAGCCTCTGGGCCATGCGGTTTCAGAGGAGCAGATTTTTAAAAGTCATTTTGCTATTCAAGTCTATATAAACCATGTGACCCCCGGGGTGTGGCCAGTTTTGACCCCAGTGGCATCATTTGAACACTCTTTGTAGAGGACCACCAAAAAAAGTTACATACTAAATATGAAACCTCTGGGCCTTGCAGTTTCAGAGGAGAAGATTTTTAAAGTCATTTTGCTATTCAAGTCTATATAAACGATGTGACCCCCTGGGTGTGGCCCGTTTTTACCCCAGTGGCATCATTTGAACAAACATTGTAGAGGACCACTAAACAATGTTATATACCAAATATGAAACCTCTGGGCCTTGCGGTTTCAGAGGAGATTTTTAAAGACATATTGCTATTTAAGGTAGAAAGACCCTAATGGGACTTTTTTCAGACCTTGATTTTCTTCTTATCTTTGATAATTAAATCTATTATGAGACTAAACTGTGAAATATAAACAAAATCTAACCACACGTTTTGACAAAAAGGCGATTTTTCTAATAACACCTCATTTTTCTACTTCAACCTAAAATTCTGATGGGGTACACTTACAAAAATGATTGACATATTGTCAAATGTATTTTATTTATTCCCGATTAGCTTTAATTTATACGTTAAAGGTGTATCTTGTGAAAAAGTAAAACAAACATAAATACTAAAGTTGACCAACAATACTTATTACATTAAATTTGGCTAAGCATATGGTAAAAAACAACATATTTTATTACAGTAAATATACACCAAACACCAATTATTGTAAATTTTTTTACTTTTATTTCATAGTATGTCAAAATCAGTAATACCAAAATATAATATAACCTTATCTGAGAAGAAAAAGGTATAAATTGACATAGATTCACCACAAAAATCTCGAGGTATAACATTTGGACTGAATGTAATTATGCTTTTATGTTATAAAAAAAATATGAAAAATAAGACAAGTAAAAAAGCAACTATTTTCCTTCTGTTAAAATATTGTTTTTCTCTTATAATTATAATCTATTAGCAGTATCGATATTAAATGAATTATTTTTGCATTAATGTTAAAGAAATAGTGTTTTGTGTAAACATTTTAAATACAAATGTAACTAGCTGAGGTTCACATATCCGTGGTTACCAAATTCAGAAAAATAATAAACATTTTTTATAAGTGTGTTTTAAAAAATTCAATGGACATTTTCATTACATTTGGTTAACAAGAGTTTCAAAAACTGGCAAATCTTTGTGATAACTTCATCAAGACTCTTCTTGACGCTTGTGACTATTGGTAAAATGTCACTGTTTTTGGATGAAAAGGTGTCTCTTAGACCATTCTCATCATTTCGCCGATACATTATTTTCAGATGTTTTTACATCGGTAGATCTCGTCAAAATTCCTCAGTGGAACAGGCCCAGGTTTATACAATGAACAGTATTTTAAATTATCCAACAGCACCAAACTCGATCACCCGACGTCCCGCTCTCCACCCATCTCGACTGACTATGTTTCCAAGTTTTTGGTGTGAATGAATGTTATTTCACAGCAAGGAGCATGTATTCCCGTCCCCCACAGGTGCTATCCCTTCCTTTATTAGTAATCAAGAACAAGAAAAAGTATTTCTATCATGTACTCCCCATGGTGATGCTCTTTAATTTGTATATATTTGTGCAGACCAGACAGTTCTTTGTATTAGTTACATCCTGTTTTATCTGAGTTATTTTTAAAGGCCCTAAAAAGTCAGCCGTTTGATAATGCCTGAAGGACGTGATATATGTTTTAGCCTAAATATTACTGTATATTATAACTGTATCCTGTTGTTTTCTTCATTCACTTAAATTGTCACCCTGGGGTAGGCTACATACCACTAAATATCACTTGAACATTATAACAAATAGGGTTTATAAACCCTATTTTAGCCCACTTTATGTTTGTCTATATGTAAAGACATGAAAACCATACAGATCATATAAAACAATTCTGAACAACTTAGAGATCTGGAAATAATTAATATTTTTTAATAATAATAATTTTATTTGTCGTTACTGTAAATAACACCCTATGTGCAATTGCACATGAATCCTTAAATATTTCAAATATTATATGGTATATTTTACCAAAATCTGACCCAGATCTTTAAGTAAGAAAGACTCCTACAACACCGTTGCAGCATACGCTGCATACCGGGTTAAGAACAAATGATGGTACATATAAAACTATGTATTCCCACCATTGAACTCATATTCCAGTTGGGCTATTTCTCCCAAACTCTACTTTTCTTTGTTAACAAAGGCACCTTTAAGAAAAGGAAACTATAATTACATTTTACTTCATACTTATTGCCAAATATATATATCATACATACAAGAGATTCGACTATTACACATATTTTTAATATTTAAATTCTTACTGTCATGCCCATGGGGAGGGGGGGGGGGGCGAAAATAAAGAACGTGTTATTATGAACAATCATCAAAACATAAAATTATCTGGTAATCATGACTGGTGTTGGCAAAGATTTAGAATTTACACTACCATACACACCGTCAGTCCTTTCAACATGAAACGATGGCGTCGAAGACTTACATTTATCGGCTTCAGATGGGTTTGATTTGGAAGGTGAATAGTAAATACTTTCCCAAACAGGATGCTGAGCTCAACTTAAATGCTTTCAGAATCCACGGTTCCCCCTGCAGTGACTTTTAGAAATGACTTTTTTGTTTCTTTAACTTCGTGCGTTAGCTTACAATAAACTGTGCGTATTAAAATCTAAATCATTGGTGATTATAACCTTATTTTTGAAACACCCTAGTTAAACAGTATGCATATTCCGACAATAGTTGATTTCCATGCTTAATTCATGTCAAAGAAAATTCAATATTGGTGCAGGGTATTGCAACACATTTAAGGGTAGATTGTTCTACACAGCAAAATATTTACGCACATAGATAAGAATAATGTCCGACAGTGCTTAAATTACTACGATGAACTAGAAATCTGTACTCAGATACTGGTAATGGTCCGGAACCAGTTGCTAGTAGTATCAACTTTAAAGTTATGATTATGTTATTAATGGCGTCAAACTGTAAACATCGTTTTGACTTTCATCATGAGCAAAAAACATGTCATTCATATAAGAAAATTAATGCACACATTCGACTCGCCATTCTGTTCTTACCGTTTAAGCAAATATTTTTGTTTTATCCTCCGCATTTTGTATTACGCACATGCGTATTGTGCGTATAGGGCGCTACGCTGGTATTATTCAGTTTAATACTAAAATTTGAAGTTAAAGGGAAACAACTCAATTTAAGAAAATTTACCTGGTTTTCTACAGTATAGCTATAATACAGTACAAGGGAGGTTATTCATGTTGATAAATAAAAAGCAATTATAAAATTCCTTAACTGTTTATATCCCTTGTTTCAGGTTTCTTTATATAGAACAGTGTGCTTACATGCAAAATGCACTAAATCCCTCAATTATACTCCATTATCTAGTGTTAAATATGCAGAGTATATATTTATACAAAGAAGTATTACACAATACAGTATTATTTGTCAGAATATTGTGTTCTATGAATTCTATTGAGTCGTTTTACGAATATCACTAATTTTGAAAACTGCAAAGTTTTAAATATGTAGCCTTCTCTTTATAATAAGGGCAATTTTATATTTTATTATATCAACGCGAAGATTTTTATGTTAAGCAGTATGGTCAGGCAATAGTTTTCAACCGAAGTCCCGATGGTAAACAACCCCAATCATTCATAATCATTTGTTTTAAAATGCTTAACAATTACAGATTTTCTACGCTCATTTATCACTGAAACAAGGTATAACAACTATGTGTAAGTGGTGTGCATATTTC
The DNA here is from genome assembly GCA_027627225.1 of Congeria kusceri. Taxonomy (NCBI): domain Eukaryota; kingdom Metazoa; phylum Mollusca; class Bivalvia; order Myida; family Dreissenidae; genus Congeria; species Congeria kusceri. The sequence goes on along the minus strand of CM051038.1, from coordinate 6,618,319 downwards.
AGATACGAAAAGATTTTGACAGCGTTTTTTTTAATATAAAAACGAATATTCGAATATATTCAAATAAGTAAAATGAATATTACAATATCTATTTCAGTATTCGGTCCCGTCTCTAGTAAATATTTAAAAATTATGTCCTTGTGATTTATTCCGATTACAATTAATAAATGTACACGCACTCAGATTCAATTTGTTTGTTCCGAGTAAAACACGTACATCCAACCACTGCCTGTTATAGATGCTAGTTGCCTGCTATAGCAAAATCAGACTGTTATCTATGTTATCTATGTAGTGGTATAATAAAACACACACCACGTGTATTGACTATACACATACAAACTCTTAATTCTGATTCTTAATTTACCTTTGAACCTTATCCGGACAGTAACGAGAAACAATGATTTCAGGTTGTGACACGCTGACAGGTCAAACTCAATACGAGATGCAGACTCGCCACTTGCAGGTGAAGTCTGTATACCAGGTGCATCACTAGTCATTACTACATTTAATGACTGGACATTCGGCGTGTTCATTGTCCAGATGCTTTGCATATCTCTAATGTTGTTGTTATCGATGTGAAAGTGACCGAGTTTCAGGAGTATACCAGACTGTTCATTGGCAACTGCCTCTGTATAACCAGAGCAAATGATGTCCTGAAACACCTTGTGTTGATATAGATTTTCACCAGGAGCAACGTCAAAATCATTCATCCTGTTAGATAGCTTATTCGCTGCCGAGATGTTTAGTCCACACAGAAATATGAACACTTGAGAGATGTCGAGATAGGCACGATCATGACCTTCCATATATACGGAAACGACTTCATCAATGACTTGTGTATTGCAGGCGATATGATAAGCCGCCAGGAACTCTTGTACGCTTTTATGAATGAAAGAGTTCGAACTTCCAGTGCGCGTTTTATCTTTTCTATTTGATAATAGTCCTGTCTTGAGCGCGAATTCTCTGCGAACTGCGAACTCTTCTTGAGAAAAATAGTTCGACAATATTTTGTCATTGAAAACAATAGATGTTTCCCTTTCTGCAGAGAACAGCTGTTTACAAGCAGCTTCAGAAATCTTATCTAAGTTGTCAATATTTGGCAGGAGGTAACGTGAGAAAGAAAAGCACTTCACTGGCGACGGGTTTGAATCGTTAAAAAAACCAATTGTATTGTTGGCCTTTTTACAAAGACTTTCTAGTAGAGTAGTGTATAACGCGCACAATGATGATACTGCCAACTGTTCCTCCTCCTTCACCTTATCTACCCACGTATAGATGACCAGCGTGTACAACATTGGTGAGGAGGATAACGACTGGAGTTTATGACTGTCAATGAATGCCTTAAATCTCTTCAAGATTTTTTTAAGATCCTTGTCAATTAGGCATCTCAGTATCCTTTCACTAAATGTATCAGGATCGCTTACCCCTTCAATCTCTAATAGCATGTCGATTTGCGAATTCTTGATACCTTTATTAGCCAGTTTCCATGGTCGAGACGTGTTAAGTACGGTGCACTTATCACTGGAAAATCCTGCCATAGAAGGTTCAGCTAAGTCACTACCAGCAGGAACCCATTCATCTAGGCCGTCCCGAACCACAAGGCACATTTCATTATCCATCATTTGAAGGAAAAGTTTGTGCATACTGTCGCGTTTGTCTACCGCATACATTTTATCAATAAGCTGTTTTTTTATCATCTGCGTTACATCAATTTCACCTCCCGAATCTCTCAACGAGATGAAAAAAAGGAACTTGAATTTCTGAATTGTGACCACGTCAATAAACGCTGTTTGTTTATTGGAAGCTGCCGATGAAGGCGGATGTCCGTTGCACCAATCTTGAACTAACTTCAATGCAAACGTCGTCTTTCCCCTGCCGGGTTCACCTTGTACATATATACGTCGATTTGAATTTTCATTTTTGTAAAATATTTCTTTGTAGGTAAGTACTTGTTCTTTTTTCGTGCGTTTTCCATCTTTTTCGATATCGATTCGGTGTATTTTTGGCGTGACATATATGTCTGTTAGTCGTTTATCAAAATCCTGATCCAATGTAGAAAGGGGCACATGACTAGAAGTGTCGTTGTAATGGTCCAACAAACGTCGGCGAAGATCTGAAATCATAATACATCAGTGTCTATATGTGTTATGCAATAAACATTAATAGTTAAATAAAACACGGAGCAAATATTCGCAAGCAATGCCAATGTTACGATATAAAACATCTAATAAAGGGAGGTAGCCTCGGCAATACAGACACTAATTATGTGCCGTATTGCAATTATCAAGGAACTAATCAAGGCGCGACTTCATAACAATTATCATAATATAAGACTAAGTAACACACAACAGCGGGGGCAACAGTCAAGCAGGTAAGTGTTTCACACATCGATTAAAGCAAGTATAATTAACGAAAACCAGTTGAAAATATAGATACATTATGTTTACTGAGTGATTGGTAATACTACACTACGCAATTCTAGATATCCCTATAAAGAGTAAGCATATCAAAGAGTCGCTTGTGGTTTAACTTTTAACACGTGTATATAATAAATAAAACATCCTATGTGCGCAAGTCTCGAACTATGTTTGAGATTCTATTGAAGTTGTAAACATTGAAATTTTATAGTCACATTCTAACTTTTATCCACATAAAACAGAAACACGTATTGTAATTTACTAAAATGGGACCTTATTCATAAACAAATAGTATCTTTATAGTCAATGCATATCAACAGATGGAAATGAAATACACATCTCTAATTGATGTAGCAATATAAAAACGGAACATCCTCAAGTTTAAAAAAAGTACTGATTTTGATAATAATTATTAAGAGACGTTAATATTAACAGTACGCGCGCAGTACACAATTACAAAAGAAGGATGTTAAGTGTTAGTCGATTGAAAGGCTGCACACATTCACACAACCATAAGATTATGTACATAAAAGGACTATGTTTATCCGAACCTTCTACTCTAAGAAAGGCCCGCGATATTTTCATAAACAATGGTACTGCTGTATTTAACATTAAATATAATACTCGTTGAGAATATACGCGTCTTATTACATATTTATGTTGTCACTTAAATCCATTTAATGAATTTATGCATTTCATATTGTGTACAATACAACTTTATTCTAATTCAGTTTGAACATATACAAGTGTGTTCACAATATGATTTCGAACATTTCTTTTTACAATGAACATTGAACTTGTAATCAGGTAAGCTGAACAAGAACAATTCGATTTTCAGCCTACGTTGTACCGTACGACATTATGTGCGGAGAAATTAATACAATTGTCTTAACAGCCACAGACCAGTGAGAAATCTTCTTAAAGTAATGAAGATTTTCGAAAATAATGTGTTTATGCTCCCTAAAATATTGGAGCTGCGACAGCTGTTCCTGCGGCCCCTGCTCCTACGCGCCTGCAGTTGATCTTATAAACCAGTCCCCCACGCATCGCTATAACTCCGCCTAAAATCCACATACCATGACATTCCGAAGATATGCACAACCACACTTGGTACTGATCAATCCTGTGAAGTTTTGTCAAATTCCAGCCAGTGGTTACAGAAAACAGCTCAGATAAGGTATGTTATGTCCACAACTTGAAAGGGCCATAAGCCCATAACTCCGCCAAAATTCTGCCGTCGAAGATTTGCACAACTAGAATTAGTACTGATAAGTCCGGTTATGTTTTGTAAAAATCCAACTAGGTGTTACGGAGAACAAGCGCAGACAATGTCTATTATGTGAAAAACGTCAAAGGGCAATAACTCCGCCAAAAATCCGCAGCCGACGACATGCTGACGCTATACACAACTTGGTACAGATCAATCATGTGGAGTTTCATCAAAATCGGACCAGGGGTTGTATAGAAAGAGTGCAGACAAGGATTGTTATGTGAGAAACTTCAAGGGGTCATAACTCCGCCGAAAATCCGCAGACGACGACAAGCCGATGATATACACAACTAGACTTAGTGCTAATAAATCATGTGAAGTTTCGTCAAAGAGCTGACAAGGTATGTTATGCGAAAAACTTTAAAGGACCATAACTCAGCGTTTTTCCTCACCACTTTGGGAATGGTACCGGTACCGGTCAAATTGGGAAAATTAGCGTTATTTTCATCCAAATTAGGAATTTTATCACTTTCATTACAAAATGTCATAAAAGATGTAAAAACAGTATGTTACTTCCCCTGGCTGTTAACAGTAACCCAGAATTTTTTTTCAGGCCCCCCAGTCCCTATGTCGAAATTTTTTTGGCGACATGTGTCATATGACGTTATCTGGTGCGTTTAAGCTCTTAAAATTATGGCTAACACGTTTTCATTTTTTTTGTAAACGTTTAAACGAAATGAAATAGACGAAACATCACCATTTAAACGGTATACCTCTAGCCTTTTAAAAATAAAAAGTCTCATTGTAAGAATCATGATTAAAATACATGTATATTATACATGCTTTGTTCTTGCAAAAACGGCGGGATAATTTCCCCGTGCACGTTGTGCCTGCGCGCGTCAAATGTTAAGACCTGTATTTAGAAAGCACATGGTCGGTACACGCACGCTTTCCATGCGTGGAACGTGACGTCGTGGTTGTCATTAGACATTTCGCGCTCTTTTGCAGAAAACACGGGTTTTACATGGCATACATGTACATAAACAAGACCGCTTGTGTTTACGAAACTACAACACTGAGCAGTAACAGTGGGTAGGCTTAGGTAGATTGATTTTTCGCAGTTTATTTTTTAAAGTTATGAATTTTTTTAATTAACAAGTGTGCATATTATAAAATACGAAAGCTTGTTTACTTTTTAGGTGGACAATACGCATGACGCACGTATAAGGTTACTTGTGTGTGGATACATGCCAACTGCGCTGATTGGTCAGATATAACGTCATTCCAAAGCGAAGATAAACTGAGCGTTTCTATTGGCTCATTTCGATTTTACTGCAGTTGAAACTCCGCCTACATGGCGGTGCTTCAGGGTGATTGATTGCGGCTTAGAAATAACTGTTCATTGTTAAAATTTTCGGCGAATTGACACTCGCTTTGATCATTCACTGACTTTATAGAGTGGGTGTACATGTTTCTCGAGTGATAAACGGCCATTGTGACGTAAGAGATTAGCTTTCACAACAGGAATTGTCGGTCTGCTGCAGTCAACACAGCTAATTAATTGATAAAGTACACGTGCCTCGGGCGATGTTTATAAGCGCAATACTAATATATGGCGCCCCGGATATGTTCAAGTTAAAATTAAACGCCCAGGCACCGGGGCGCTAAAACAGCCTGGGGAAGGCCGTGCAGCTGTGCGTGGAGGTTTACGCTTGGGTAAAACTAAAGTAAAATACAGGAACATCGTCGACCTTTTCAGGGTCTTTTTGGATTTTTTCTTACATTTGGGGTTTTTTTAACTTCAAATTGGGAAAAATAGTCAGAAAATCCGATTGGGAATGGTACCGTTTTCCGGTACCAACTTTATATAGAGGAAAAACGCTGTAACTACGCCAAAAATCCGCCGACAACAACAAGCCGACAATATGCACAACTAGACTTGGTACTGATAAATCCTGAGAAGATTCGTCAAAATCAGACAACGGGTTACGGCGAACAAGCGCAAAAAAGTATGTTATGTGGAAAACTTCAAAGGGCCGTAACTCCGCTAAAAGTCCGCCGACAACTTCATGCCGATGATATGCATAACTTGATGTGGTACGGATCAACCCTGTGGAGTTTCCTTAAAATCGGACCAGGGGTTACGGAGAACAAGCGGATTTTTTTTTTTCAGGAGTCCAGACATCCATCCATGCATCCATCCATCCAGACATCCATCTTTTCAGCACAAAATCAAAATGTTTTTTTACCCATTACGTGTAGGAGGAGGCATAGTTAATGCAAAGAATTATTATTTAAAAAAAAGTATTTGCAACATTTCAGCGAAACGAGCACACTTACGTGTAAGTTGTAAATAAAAAAAATATATATGTTAATATAATCTCTGTTTAATGTATACACTATTAAACCGTAAGCGACTTTTATTCTTTGAGTCATAACAACTGCTTATTTAGGCCCTTGCGTGTAACATCGGTTGTTTGTCCTAATTTTGGAATTCCACAATACATTACAAAAAGCATTCCAATAATAATAATAACAAGACTTCGATAGTATTGAAAGCAATACAGGAGTCCCCTACCCGTGAAAACCCATACTAATTAAACATTGTGCAATACCGTCAAATCGCCCTTTATCTGTAGATGTACAAAGTTTCATATTCAAATCCCATTTGTCACTGCAGTATTAAGTTATTGTTTTTTATATTTTAGTAACATTGACCAGACATTCGAGTTACTTTTTGAGTCATTGCAGTACTAAACTGACAGAGGGCAATCATATAGTCCATTTTGTGTACCAAGTTTCATGATCATAATTATGCTATGTTCTTTTCGAATTATTACAGTGTTAAGTTTGTTTCTATTTTAAGTAACAGTCACGTGACCTTTGACCTCTGGTGGAAAATAAAAGGTCGTGTACAATCCTCACCTTGCTCTTTCTATGTAAACAAAGTTTCATCAAAGTATCTTCAGTACATTTTGAGTTATCACACGATCCAGGTTTTGGGGACGGGACACACAGACAGAGTGAGACCGACGGACGAACAGACAGACAGACGCACACAGACAGAGGGCAAACCCATAGTCCAATCTGTGTACCAAGTTTCATTAAGTTTCATGATCACATTTTATGCACTTTTCAAAATGTTACAGTATTAAGTTTATTTCTATTTTTAGTAACAGTCACGTGACCTTTGACCTCTGGTGCAAAATAATAGGTCGTGCATTATTCTCACATTGCTGTTGCTATGTATACAAAGTTTTATCAAAGTGTCTTCAGCACTTTCCGAGTTATCACAGGATCCAGGTTTTGGGGACGGATGGAAAGACAGACATATGGACGAACAGACAGAACCACACATACACAGATGGCAAACTTGTAGTTCAATCTCTGTACCAAGTTTCATGGTCATATCTTATGTTCATTTCGAATTATTACAGTATTTAGTTTATTTCTATTCGAAGTAACAGTCACGTGACCTTTGACCTCTGGTGAAAAAAAAGGTTGTGCATAATCCTCATATTGCCACATTGCCGTTTATATGTATACCCAGTTTCATCGAAATAAGTTCAGTACTTTTTGAGTTATTGCAGGAACCACGTTTTGGAGACGGACAGACAGACAGACGGACAAACATACGGACGAACAGATAGAGAGACACGCAGACGGATGGCAAACCTATAGTTCAATCTCTGTACCAAGTTTCATAGTCATATCTTATGTACTTATCGAATTATAACAGTTTTTAGTTTATTTCTATTTTTAGTAACAGTCAGGTGACCTTTGGCCTCTGGTAAAAAATAAAAGGTCCTGCATAATCCTCACATTGTCTTTTATAAGTATACAAAGTGTCATCAAAATATCTTCAGTACTTTTTGAGTTATCGCAGGATCCAGTTTGTTTTAGTTTATTTCTATTTTTAGTAACAGTCACGTGACCTTTGACCTCTGGTGAAAAATAAAAGATCGTGCATAATACTCACATTGCTGTTTATAAGTACACCAAGTTTCATCGATGTACCTTCAGTACTTTTTGAGTTATCGCAGCAACAATATTTTGCGGACGGACGGACAGATGGAGGGCAAACCTATAGTCCCCTCCAGTGAAACACCGGTAGGGACTAATAATAATAATAATAATTATAATAATTATTATAATTATAATAATAATATTTTACAATCAGACATGTTTAAATTAAACAAAACAGTCCAAAGGACAGCTATATCCCCCGCCGTGATCCTTCATTAGATTTTAAAGGTTAAAGTATCACACTGACCTTAATCAGTTTCATGAAAATACCTTATAGGGCATAGGATATATGGAGCTGACATGAAAATGAAGGCTCAAACATTTGAGCCACGTTTCATGAACATCCTTCAAAAGGCATAGGAGATTTGGAGCGGACACAAAATGGAGGCTCGAATATTTGACCTTCAAGTGTGACCTTGACCTTGAGCCGGCGTGACTGACTCATGCCTTCTGCACATCGTCTCAATGACCTAAACATTGAGCCAAGTTTCATGACGAAAGGCATTCCTATAACCCCCTTCCCGCTTCGCCGCGGGGGATTAATAAATTTAATAATTTAGACATCCGTTATTTACATCGACTTTGAAATCTAGTACTTGAATGAACACCACGAAAGTCCCTTGTGGGAGTAAAAAGTGAATGCGTGCAGGCAGTTTTATAAATAGTTAAAACAAGTATTGAAGTTGAATTATTATGCAAGACATTCAATTACTGGTAGCATTCTAGATCCTCTATCATTGATCCTTATTAAACAGCAACGCATTGCTAACAAACTGCCCTAACACGTATTATCTGGCTTGTTCCATTATTGATATCGATATGCGTGTATGATGCTTTGCTTTTGAATAAATAATCTATTGTTATGTTTATTGTAATAAAAACAGCAAATGCATACGATTACAATTAAATAAACATGTAATATTCATTCGTTCATTTCGGATGTCATTAGCAAGACAATATTAACTTTGATTCATACTAAGTTGTATTATTTGAACAATATTTGTAGAGGACCACTATACAATTTTCAAGCCAAATATGAAATCTCTGGGCCTTGCGGTTTCAGAGGAGGAGATTCTCAAAGCCCACATTCCATATAAGTCTACAGAAACCATGTGACTCCAGGGTGGGGCTTCTTTTTACTCCAGGGGCATCATTCGAACAGTATTTGTAGAGGACCACTATACAATTTTCAATCCAAATATGAAACCTCTGGGCCTTGCGGTTTCAGAGGAGGAGATTCTCAAAGCCCACATTCCATATCAGTCTACAGAAACCATGTGACTCCAAATTGGGGCTTCTTTTTACTCCAGGGGCATCATTCGAACAGTATTTGTAGAGGACAACTATACAATGTTACCTACAAAATATGAAACCTCTGGGCCTTGCAGTTTCAGGGAAGATTTGTAAAGTCCACTTGACATATAAGTCTATACAAACCATGTGACCCCCGGGGCGTGGCTAGGATTGACCCCAGTGGCATAACTTGAACAATCTTTGTAGAGGACCAATATAAGATGTTAGATACAAACTACAAAACCTCGGGGCCTTAAGGATTCAGAGAAGCAACTTTTTAAAGTCATTAGGTCATTTAAGTCTAAATAAACCATGTGACCCCTGGGGTGTGGCCTCTTTTTACCCAAAGTGTAAAATTTGAACATTCTTTGTAGAGGACCACTATACAATGTTACATACCAAATACGAAACCTTTGGGCCATGCAGTTTCAGACTAGAAGATTTATATAGTCCACTTGCCATATACAAGTCTATAGAAACCATGTTACCCCCAGGACGTGGCCAGGTTTGATTCTAAGGGCATAATTTAAACAATCCTTGTAGATCACTACAAAATTATATATACTAAATACAAAACCTCTGGGCATTGCAGTTTCAGAGAAAATTATTAGTCATTTTGCTATTTAAATCTATATTAACCATGTGACCACTGGGGCGTAGTCACTTTTTATCCCAGGGGCAGTATTTGAACAATCTTTGTAGAGGACCACTATACAATGTTACATAGAAAATATGAAACCTCTTGGTCATGCAGTTTCAGAGGAGAAGATTTTTAAAGTCCACTTGCCATATAAGTCTAAACACACCATGTGACCCTCAGGGCATGACCAGGTTTGAATCCCAGGGGCATAATTTAAATAATTATTGTAGAGGATCACTTTACAATGTTACATACAATATATTAAACCTCGGGGCCTTGTGGTTTCAGAGGAGAATATGTTTTGTCATTTTGCTATTTAAGTCTATATAAACCACGTGACCACCAGGGCGTGGCCAGATTTTACCCCAGGGGCATCATTTGAACAAACTTTGTAGAGGACCACTAAACAATATTACATACCAAATATAAAACTGCTGGGCCTCACTGTTTCATAGGAGACAATTTTTAAAGTCATTTTTTCTGTTTAAGTCTATATAAACAATGTGACCCCCGGGGCGTGGCCAGTTTGACCCCAGAGGCATCATTTGAACAATATTTGTAGAAGACCACCAGAGGATGCCACATACTGGGCCTTGTGGTTTCAGCGGAGAAGAGTTTTGAAGTAATTTTGCGATTTACGTCCATATAAACAATGTGACCCCAGGGGCATAATTTGAACAATCTTTGTAGAGGACTCCTATACAATCTAACCGACCAAATACCAAACCTCGGGGCTTTGCGGTTTCAGACTAGAATATTTTTAAAGTCATTGAGCTATTTAAGTCTATATAAACAATATGACCCTCGGGGCGTGGCCAGTTTTGACCATCATTAGAACAATCTTTGTTGAGAATCACTATACAATGTTACATTCCAAATATGAAACCTTGCGGTTTCAGAGGAGACAATTTTTAAAGTCATTTTGCAATTTAAGACTATATAACTATGTGACCCGCGAAGCGTGGCCAGTTTTGACCCCAGGGGCATCATTTAAACAATATTTGTAGAGGACCACTACAGGATGTTACACATATGAAACCACTAGGCCTTTCGTTTTCAGAGGATACGGTTTTTGAAGTAATTTTGCTATTTAAGTCTATATAAAACATGTGACCCCCGGGGCGTGGCCAGTTTAGACCCCAAAGGCATCATTTGAAGAATATTTGTAGAGGACCATTATGCAAAGTTACATACCAAATATGAAACCTCTGGGCCTTGCGGTTTCATAGGAGAAGATTTTTAAAGTAATTTTGCTATATAAGTCTATATAAACAATGCTGACCCCCGGGGCGTGGGCAGTTTTGACCCCAGGGGCATCATTTGAACAATCTTTGTAGAGGACCACTAGAAGATGCCACATACCAAACATCAAAGCTCTTAGCCATGCAGTTTCAGAGATGTTTAAACTTTTCACGTTTTAAATCTATTTTAGCTCTTGTGACCTACATATGCAGCGGACCGAAACGATTTGAACGAGGGACACCCAAGGATCATTCCTGTGAAGTTTGGTGAAAATCTGCCCAGTGGTTTAGGAGGAGATGTAGTTTGAATAAAAATGTTGACGACGCACGAAAGGTGATCACAAAAGCTCACCACCAGCATGTTGTGCTTAGATGAGCTAAAAACTAGAGCACTTACATAAGGATACTTATTTTATTTAGGGTAGGGTAAGGCTTCACGCAAATAAACAAGCGAGAGGGCCAAATTGCCCTGTAGCGCCCCAATGAGTATGAAGATCTGGGCTTTGCGGATCAAGAGAGATTGTTCAAGTCATTTTGCTATTTAAGTGTATATAAAACATGTGACGACTACGCCGGGCCAGCTTTGACACCAGGGGCATAATTTGAACAATTTTTCACGAGAACCACTATATCATTTTACATACCTAATATTAAACCTCTAAGCTTTGCAGTTTCCGAGGAAAGGATTTGCAAAGTCCAATTGCCATATAAGTCTATAGAAACCGTGTGAACCCCTGAGCGTGGCTCATTTTTACTCCAGGGGTATAATTTGAACGAACCTTGCAGAGGACCACTACTAGTATACAATTTAACATACCAAATGCGAATACTTTATGTCTTGTTTTTTCAGAGAATACAATTTTTTAAAGTTCACATGGCATACAAGTCTATAGAAAACATGTGACCACCAGGGGCGTGGCTTCTTCTCACCCCAGGTCATAATTTGAACAATCATTGCAGAGAATCACTATACAAGGTTTCACGCCAAACATGAGACCTCTGGGCCATGATGTTTCAGGAAAAAATATTTTAAAAGCCCACTTGCCATATCAATCTATTGAAACCACATGTCTCCAGGCGGGGCCAATTTTACCCAAGGAAAACAATTTGAACATTATTTGTACAGGACCACTCTACAATGTTACATACCAAATACGAAACATCCGGGCCTACATGTAGTGGTTTCATAGAAGATTTTTAGTCATTTTACTACTTTAGTCCATATAAACCATGTCATTGCCACGGCGTGGCCATTTATTACCCCAGGGCCAAAATTTGAACAAGCTTTGTAAAGGACCACTATACAATGTTACATACCAAACATGAAACCTCTGGGCCTTTCGGTTTCACAGGAGAAGATATTGAAGGCCCACATGCCCTATAGGTATATAGAAACAATATGACACCCAGGGCGTGGCCACTTTTTAACCCAGTGGAATAATTTGAACAAACTTTGTTGAGGACAACTATACAATGTTAAATACCAAACATGAAACCTATGGGCCATGCGGCTTTAGGTGAGATTATTAAAATCATTTTTCCATTTTAAGTCTATATAAACCACGTGACCCCCGGGGCGTGGGCAGTTTTGACCCCATGTGACAGTTTTGGAATCCTTATGACGTCATACAGATGATGTCGGAATACACAAACTTATGTTGCTTCAAATCTCGCGCATGTTTTTTTATCGTCCAAAAGCATTAAATAAAAAAAATGTGTTGATTTCAGTATAAAATCGTATTTTATTTAATTTGTTGTCATATTAAACTGATATATTCACGGGTGACCACTCATGAAATAAAATACAATCCTACACTAAATTCAACAAATATCCTCTATAAATTCATTCGTGTTTGGTTCGATCCTATCGCAGGGAATGTGTTGATTTTTTTCATAACAATAAAACAGACTGACAAAAGAGCAAGAGAAAGACAAAAGGAAACAAGTGTCTTAGATCTGTCTTAACTATGATTTCAACAAATCCATTAAAAGCAAGTTTGTTTAATTCCGAATACCTGCCGATCAGAGAATACGTACCAACACAACCCATAAGAAATAATAATAGATCTACTGCTAGAAGTTGAAGATGTGTTAAACTCAATAAAGTACCCTTAGATTTAAGTTGCACAATTAACCAGCATTTTTAAAAGTGCATCATCATTATCAACATTATCAGAATCAGCATCGTTGTCGTTGTCATGACCATCACCATCAGAATCAGCATCGTTGTCGTCGTCATGACCATCACCGTCACCATCATTATCAATTTCAGCCCCAAAACAATTACAAAATGGCAACACAGTTTCAATTATTATATATGTTTATCATTGTATCATTATTATCACACACAAAAGAACAATCAGGAAATTGTAATTAGAAGCAATTAAGAAACGCGTTAAGCAGAACATACACAAACACTTTTATGGTCATTTGTTTTTATTCATTAAAATTGACATTCATTTTTTTGCCACATTTTGTTCATTTTTTTTTTTCATTTGTTCATTTTTTGACTCAATATGTTTAATTTAAGAATTGAATAGTATTTTTCTGCATTTCATCTGTGTATGAACTTTCGGGAAAATTACGCCTAATTTGCATAAACGCCAACGATTAATACATACATTTAAAGATGTCAGCGAAAAGTGAATGCAGCTTAAAAAGTCTGAAAATTAAATATTAATATTGGCATAAAATACAGATTAAAATAATATTCAAATAATGGGAAAAAAATTATGCATTCTGCGACACAAATCATTATATAATGTATGTTGTGTTTGATTGGTCCTTTTCTTGCTTAAAATTTGACGTCATATTTGTGGGTTTCTATTATAACCATTGTATCCAAAGATAGATTATGGGGCCCAAATCTATTCATGTTCGACGCCAAAAGCCCTAACATGGTAGATACCATACAAAACAAGGCCTACAGGATAGTCCTACGGCCACTGCCGTGTACACCGGGTTGTACATTACAGGACGAGGCCGGTGTGCTGCCCCTCACCCTGCGCCGGAAACAACAAACCCTCCAATATTGGGCCAGGGCCCAGTCCAGACACGGCTCAAACCCCGTCAACAAGCTATTTGGGACGGGCACCTTCATCAGGGGCCGGGAGCTTAAACAGAAGCATGTTTCCTTCCCATTTGGGGCCAGCACCCGGACCCTTGGTGGTCGGCCGGTCTCAAGGAGGTTGCTGTGGCAGACCGGAATCACTCCAAACCCCACCCCCCACCCCCGTCTGGCTATATCATTCCCCGGATGTCGACAACTATCTATCTACAATAGTAACGAAATCTGAGTCTCCGCACCTCGTGAGGTCAGAAGCTCTCAATTATAATATTCAGCATGCTGAGCATTTAAAAATTTATACTGACGGCTCCAAATGCCCTGACTCTGGCTTGGTCATTGGTAAGTCCATCCAAAAACATTGTAAGAACATTCAGACTCAGCAACAATCTTTCTGTACATTCCGCGTAACTTTTGGCCATTAGCTTTGCAATGTGGTGGATATTAGTTAACAAGCCAACTAACACTGCTATCTTCTCGGACTCTCTATCATCACTAGAGTCCATAAAAATAGAAATAGCAGGTCTAGTCCTGATATTTTAAATGAAATTTTGGAACTGAATCAAAAGTGCCTAGACAAATCTCTATAGGTAACCTTAGTTTGGTGCCCAGCACATGTCGACATCCCGCGGACAGGGAGGCTAAGGAGGGCCTCAAAAGAGTCAGTCAATATAGGGGTCCCACTAGCCCCAACAGAAATATACTCCCCCGCCAAGGCCTATGTTATGCGGGAGTGGAACAACATGCCACCCGCTGACACTCCATACAAATCTCCCTTCTCAATTGCCCGGAAAACCCTCAGTCTGCCGCATCAATATTCTACTAATATCATTATTGACAAATGCATTAGCCGACTAAGGATGGGGACCAGTCTTTTGCCTGCTAGTGCAGGAAAGTATATTTTAAAGCTTGACGCCCTGTGTCCTCAATGTGCGATTCCCTTTACAGCCGACCACCTGCTGACACAGTGCCCCTAGTTCTCTACACAGAGAAAACAGCTTAAAACAACTTTTTCCAACTTAAACATTGATTTTACCCTTAATAATATTTTAAATCCTACTGGCAAAAATTTATTACCAGTGTACACATCTCTGGCAACATATCTTGTGGATTGCCAGATTACAGTAAAAATATAAATACAAATAGGGGACCTGCAGCTTAATAAGAACATATTTTATATTAAAAACTTAAATTTAATATACACTTTCCCATATCTGCGGAAATTCAAGTGATTTAATCATTTATTTATATCACCGAACAGCTTTAAACTGCACAGTGCTTTAATTATTGCTTTTCTAGCAATATTTACATCTATTTACTGTCTGCCAGTGTGTTATATACTAATTTTCCTTTTAGTACATTACAATACCATATATATATTGGGAATTAGTGATATTTAGCCCACTGAAGGGCAGATAAAATCCTGCCTGACCAAATTCTTTATACATCTCTATATCTTCCCATCATGGGAGAGAACTCTTAACAAACCACTTGTATTTATCTAGAATACTGGGACAATAGACAATTCTCAGTAGAGCATTCAGAGGGTTAAACCCAGCCAGTGTTTATATTGTGTATATGGTTACAGAGGTTCTACTTCTGACATTTTAGTACTTTGTGCTCATACATTGTGCACATCTTTATTGATAATTTAAATGTAAACCTCCTGGACCTCAGGCAAATTGACAAATATATGTCATTTTAACTTAATTTAATTTTTAAATTATTGCATTTCAGTGGACCAATATACAATGCTGCAGGAATCCCCCTATTTCATTTTCTCCCCCCCCCCCCCTTTTCCCTCCGTGATCTAGCATGAGCCGTGCTGGGCCGGGCGCACAGGAAGATAATAACACATATTTTAATTTAAATTCCATGTTATTATATATGTCTCTGTTGCTAACGGAGCCCTCCCTCAACCTTGGCCAATCTGATTGACCAAGGATTCCTTATTTTAAGCCATTTTTTAGTTAAACAGTTTTCCCCGTTTACTATTGTCAAGTATTAATGAACCCCATTTTATTGCTGATTTTATACAATATGGGGAGGACCCAGTTATCATTTTTTGAATGTGTACTATAAATGGTTTTAACCCACATGGGAAGTAATTTTTTTACAAGTATTTTGATCATATTGTTAATAATGATCAAGTTTGCCAATATTTCTGTGTTATATTACATATTGCGATCCTCTGCAGTTATTCTTAATGCAGTATTTTGCATATTTTTAATAAATAACTCTTTCATATCAGGGATTATCCACATTTTAACTTTTAATGTGTTAAACTACCTCTTTTAAGTGTCCCTATCTATGTAAATCATGTAAACCTGTGCGCCCCCCTGGTCACAATATCTCAAAATACCATTCAAGCACTGCCTGCCAAAATTCCCCTCCCTCACCGGTGCTATCCCTTCTTGTAATAAATACAAACGAGACAAAGTCCTCCTTTCATGTGCTCTCCAGGGTGATTTTCTTTTACCTGTTTATATTTGTACAGTCTAGTCAGTTCTTTTTATTAGTTAAATCTTGTTTTATCTGTGTTACTAAAACGTAAGCCATTTGATAGTGCCGGAAGGATGTAATATATGTTTTATCCTAAATTTTACTGTATATTGGATCCTCATCCTGTTATGCTTGTTCATTTTCTTAAATTGTTTCCCTGGGGTCGGCTACATTCCACTAAATAGCCCAACAATCTTGCATAAATCTCAAAGGACAGGGTCTCAGTTGGAGCAACAAGTTATATTCCCTGTCTACAAGAGTTCAGCATTAGTTAAAAGCATGTCATGCAATTGTAACATCCATCATTAAAATATATATACCCATTATAAAGAAAATAAACATATACTTGGAGATGCAAGTCACTTTAGCAATCTTACATTAATTTACTTGCTATTAATTGAATAGTCAATCTTCATTGTAAGTATTACTACTTGAACCTTATAAGATACATTTTTTATTGATTGTTGTTTTCTGAACTATTTGGCATAATTTAGAAACGCCGTATTACATTACTGAATGTATTTCTAACAAATAAATCATGCGCATAATGCTTCGCTTTACAACCACCTCAAATTTACGACTTTTTAAACGACTCTTTATATCTCAATATATACAAACCCCAAACCCCTGCTTCCCAATATTCCGCATTGCCAACAATAATCCCAGAAAATACCGTTTAAACGTCTCCGTTATTCCGACCAGTGTCATTTGGCCGCTTACAATTTAAAGGGACTGAACTCCAGATGGTTTAATTGTAAAAACGAACGGAAATTGTCAAAAATACACGATTTTCTAACATAATCATACAGGACACATTAAAAGATGAGACCCGTTAGATTTTATTTACTTAAAAACAATGATTTTATGCAGTTTTCATCCTTTTCATCGTTCATAAAATCTATAGCGTCTGCAGACGCAGTATAACCCATTGGGTAATTTAATATAGCGCCGTTTATATTTAGGATAATCGTGTGACAGTTTAGTTTTGTCGAGTCGCACATGCGTACACTAGAATCAGGTGGTTGTATTGGGGAAAGCCGCGGCATTTTTAAATCGACAATAACGGGTTCAAGGAAAGTGCGAGCTTATTCAACTTCTTTTTTTAATGAAATATACCGTTTCTGACAATATTTGATTATGTTCTATAGAAATAGTCATGTCTTTACTCATGTTTTAATCACTTAGCCATACCTACAAAAAAAGCAACGCGCATTATTAATATTATGCCCATCTGGAGTTCATTATCTTAAGTTCACTATTAACAACAGAGTCATGTGTAAGAACATACTGTTTTTTAAAAGATATAAAAATAGCATATACAAACTAATGGGATGTTTTCATAAACGATGAGCCCACCGTTTAAATAACATGTTACGTTAATTGACATTATCCGACAATTACGAGGTTACACTGGCGAATGCTGAACTATAAATGCATTTAATTTCTCAGTTTTTTATTTAATTTTCGTTTAAATCTATAGTTTATATCCATAACTACAATTTTAATAAAACCTTAAATAGAAAAATACTGAAGCATAAATTCATTATTTCATTAACACTTTACTTTCAATAACACAAACATATACACTACTAACTCTGGGACCTGCAGTACCTAAATAATATGACCACCCCAATGTCAAAACAACCTTTATTAAGACCTCTATCAATATATGTAGTTGAGTTTTAAATCATTTCAATACTAATGGAGCTACATGTATGTTTCACACACGAAAAATTAATCAAAGTGTAAATTTTGAACTTCACGTCCAGTTAGTTACGAGTTTTGGTTCTTGTACTCTGCACTTTATCAATTTAAGTGTGTTCTTTTACATCCCTTCAATACTAATGAAGTTATGCTCCGCACAAGAAAATTAACCAAGGGGGAATAACTCCGTAAATATTGAAGAATGAGTATTGGGCTTTGTACATTCCTCGCAGGGTCCTCTATCAATATGTGAAGGTATAATATGTATCTCTTCAATACTTATAATCCGCACAAGAAGCAGGATGGAAGGAAATACGGACAGACGGACGGGTGGACGGACGAAGGGCATTTCTATAACCCCCTCCCGCTTTGCGGCGGGAGATATAAAACATCTAATAAAGGGACGTAGCCTCGGCAATTAAGACACACTAATTATGTGCCGTATTGCAATTATCAAGGAACTAATCATGGCGCGACTTCATAACAATTACCTTAATATAAAACTAAGTAACACACAACAGCGGGGGCAAAAGTCAAGCAGGTTAGTGTTTCACATATCGATTAAAGCATGTATAATTCACGAAAACCAGTTGACAATATAGATACATTATTTTTACTGAGCGATTGGTAATACTACTCTACGCAATACTAGATATCCCTATAAAGAGTAAGCACATCAAAGACTCGCTTGTGGTTTAACTTTTAACACGTGTATTTTATAAACAAAACATCCTATGTGCGCTAGTCTCGAACTGTGCTTGAGAATCTATTGAAGATGTAAACGTTGAAATTCTGTAGTCACATTCTAGCCTTTATCCACATAAAACAGAAACACGCTTAATAATTTACTAAAATGGGACCTAATGCATACAATTATATTCTCTACAGTCCATATATATCAACAAATGGAAATAAAATACATATCTCAAATTGTTGAAGCAATATAAAAACGGAACATCCTCGATTTTAAAATAAGTACTGATTTTGATAATAATTTTTTCGGGGCTTTCGCTCGCTCAGCTTTTAGAAGATTCTAATTTTCTTTAGTACAACATACCCGACGTAGCCCGCCCCCTATGATTTCTTACACACATTTCAGCAAAAATGATAAATTATAGACAATGGGTATATATAACATGCAAACCTTTATTTGTGGATTTTCTTGTTTTCTTGTATAAATTCATATATAATAGTTATAAGGGTGTCAGATGCTATACACCATTGGCACAGGATAACGCATAAACAAGAAGGCCAGGATGGCCCTAGGTCACTCATAAAGCATCATAATGGCTTTTAACAAAAAGATTGCAATAAAACCATACAAGGAAAATTTTCCCGCCCCCCCCCCCCAGCGGCCATTATTTTTAACCAATCAAAATTATTTCCAGGAATTTTGTAGACGGTCATCCAAGGAACATGTACGTGAAATTATTTTGAAATTGAGCCAGTGGTTTCAGACAAGAATTTTTTTTTTTAAGTGTTCAATATAGCCATATAAGGAAAACTGTCCCACCACCTGGCGGCCATGTTTTTTAACAAATCAAAACGATTTCAAGGAATTTGATAGAGGGTCATCCAAGGTACATTTATATGTAATTATTTTGAAAATCAGCCAGTGGTTTCAGACAAGAAGATTTTTTTAAGTTTTCAATATAGCCATATAAGGAAAACTGCCCCGCCCCCTGGCGGCCATGTTTTTCAACAAATCGAAATGATTTCAAGGAGTTTGGTAGAGGGTAACCCAGGGAACATTTCTGTGAAATTATTTTCAAATCCAGCCAGTGGTTTCAGACTAGATTTTTTAAATTTTCAATATAGCCATATAAGGGAAACTGCCCCACCCCCCTGGCAGCCATGTTTTTTAACAAATCAAAATGATTTCAAGGAATTTGGTAGAGGGTCACCCAAGGACCAATTCTGTGAAATTATTCTGAAATCCAGCCAGTGGTTTTGGACTGGAGGATTTTTAAAGTTTTCATTAAAGTTATATAAAGAAAACTGGCCCGCCCCCTAGCGGCCATGTTTTTAAATGGATAAAAATAATTTCAAGGCATTTGGTAGATGGTTACTCAAGGAACATTCCTGTGAAATTATTTTAAAATCCAGCCAGTGGTTTCAGACAAGATATTTAAATTTTTCAATATAGCCATATAAGGAAAACTGCTCCGCCCCCTGGCGGCCATGTTTTTTAACACATTAAAATGACTTGAAGGAATTGATGGCGGGTCACGCCAGGAGCATTTCTGTGAAACCTATTTTCAAATCCAGCCAGTGGCTTCTGACAAGAAGATTTTTTAAGTTTTTTAAGTTTTCCCGTTTTTAAGCATTTGGTTGCCATGAAAACCAGAGTTTTCAATATATTTTAATAAATTGAAGGAATTTAGTAAAGGACTATAACAGAAACATTCCTGCCAAGTTTGGTTAAAATCCACTAAGTGGTTTCAGAGAAGAAGTTGTTTGAAATAAAATGTTGAAGACGGACACAGACTGACAACAATAGCTCACCCTTCAGCCCTTCACCCTTAGGTGAACTAAAAACACATAGTCCGCGGAAAAGTGCGCACGCTCATAATATTAATAAATGACGTCCCTCTACATGATAAATAATTAACACACATACATTGTTTTTTCATTCTGTAACCTGCACTAACATCTAATTAATTAATTCATGTTAACTGCTAACACAGCCTTCCATACTTTAGAATATATTTCGCAGTAATCAACCTTGTCCTGGTACTAACTGTAAACATTGAGTGTGTAGATACTATATTTAGACCTGTCATGTTTAAAACGTGGTGTGATCCATGTAAAGTGTCTGCAGCGCGTTTTTTTAATTAATATTGCACACTGATGCAAATTGTCGAATTGCATATTATACAGTTGATTGAAAGTGTTTCATCCATATTCAGAACTAGAATAACGCAATATAGATCTATATGAGTGATGCTATATGTAAACAAAAATGGGTAGTGACGACAGAAACCAGATTTTGCTGAACTCTAGGATGGTTGTGTTGAAGGCTATATTTCGTAACCAGCAATATTACAAACAGTTAAATAAAATTAATAAATAATTTTATAAGTGACATTCATCATCGGATATAGGTTTGGAGACAAATTTACGTGTACACAAAGCATACGTTATGACCAGACACGGCGATTTAGAAAACAAATCGTGTTTCTGGTTAGCACGGTTGACAAAAGAAAAAATCTTCGTTGATATATGAAAATGAAATATTACGATTGTTGCTGGATTTTAAAAGAAGAAGTGGACCGGAGTCATCATTGATTGAGGTAACACTAAAAGTTGCATATTCCTTCAGTTTTGGAGTACTCTGATATTATCGTATGTTTATACTCGGACCGTCCAATACGGAAAATATTGTACGCACGCGCGTCCAATATGGTGAAATATTGGACGGTCGCATGGCACAAATGACGACAGCTGATTGGAGGATATAAACAGGTATATAATAATATCTGAAAAATTACATAGTTGAGGTAAGAACTGTGCAACATCATGAATGATTTTTTTTCGAGGGCGTGTCGCTGAGACAATCAAATAACGGTTATTTGTAAGTCAAATTATGATGACCTTTATTTAGTTAAAAAACATCACTTGCACTACTTCTATAAGAAAATGAATATTAATGGCACATCCCTGAAGTCGCATTTTTGCACTTGGTAATCAAATAGAAAAGGATTTCCAGACGGTGAATTTAAATTATACAGGTATATTGCAACAAAACATTTTTCCAACATATGCCCGCGAAAATTATCATGGTGACGAGTATATATTTATTTATTTATTTTTTAACTGTTTATAGAAACGAGGTCATCGTATATAAAGAGTCTATATGTACGATCTCTCAACCGATATATTAAGATGAATTAAAACCCCATTATTACCATACACTTCAATTTAAAGTAGAAGAAAAGTTAATGAAAACCATAATTGCATAGGTGCAAATAAAAAATAATCCTCAAGGGCGGGACCAGGATTTCGGGTTGGGGGGGGTCTTCTTTTGATTGCGCAGTTATTACCCCTTTTATGTTGTAAGTGTGTATGCAGTGATCCCGATCGAAGATATATATTTAATATTATAACATTATGATCACCATCATCATCATTCATCATCAACATCATCATTATCATCATCGAGTGTACTTTGTTAAATTAATACTACACCGTATTATATCGAAAGACATGTTGGTTCATCTGTATGTCTTGCACCTGTTTTAACAGTAAATTGCCTTGTTTTAAGTTGTCTCTTTTCGAAGTCAATGTCATTAAATAACACACAAGTCCACAGTCACGCTCATCAATATTCTTCAAATGTTCTATGCCCTGTGTTATTTTCATCGAAACGAATTGACGGACAAACATGAACACGCCAGGAATTGGAACCAACATTTTAGCAACCCCTGTATCACATTATATATTTTTTATGAATACATAAATCATTATGACATTTGGTGTGGTTGCTAATGGAACACTGAACGAAACGTTTGCCGATTTATACTTTTGGGAACTAAACTAATTATTGACACAAAACTGTTTAAAGTCGAAAGTAGGTATTGCTTTGACTTGAATTTCGACTTAAAATTATATGTTTTCCAAAAATATAATAAACGTCTTTTATGTGGTATCCGGGTGTGCCCCCCCCCCCCCTCTGGATCCGCTAGTGATCATATTCCCTATAGTATAAATATACACAACGTAGCCCACTTGCCATTTTCTATCGTAAAGGAAGTTGATTGAGACATATTGACTGGTTATAATTTTAAGCAGTACCTGGTCCTAAATGCATGGGCTATGTAGATGTCTGAAACCAAACATTAATTTTATACATTGAAACCAGTCAATCGACTTCCGTAAAGATAGAAATGGCGAGTGAGCTACCTTGTGCATATATATATATATATATATATATATATACGGTAACTCCACAGTTGTTTAGGTTACATAACACTAATAAACAATGCAAACAGCAAACAGGGACCCTAGTATTGTATTATATATTATATATTTTAGAATTTCCTCCGTCAAGTTTGTGTTTATGTCTTTGCTTTCAATGTATATCGTCACCGCTTATGTAAACAATTATGTACATTTTAATCCAAAAAGGTATGCAAGCATTATTGATAGACATTAAACGACAGTTGTAAGTTCACGGTCTGAAATCACTGGCGCCACCTCTGTTTGAAGATGCATTGGAAAAAAAGCTCATTATACTTCCGAGAGGGCGCTAATAACAGGAAGTAGTAGGAAAAAGTAAACAAATGATATGTTTTTTTGACAATTTTAGACACTATTTTTAAAAGTCGGACAATGTAGTGCGATTCGAAAACAATTTTACCTTCCAAAAATGTAGAGAAATGTAAAGTCAAAACTCATTTGAAAACGTGATGACTTTTACAAGTCGTGACAAGTCAGAAATTAAACCAGCTAATTAAGAAGTTTGAACGTGGTAAGACATAATTTACACGCATGAAGAGCATTAAAGGCAAAAAATAATTCCTTTCGAAATGTATTATTTACTGCGTTATAAAAAACGTTGGTGTATGGTTGATTAAACACATTTAGCATTTTCATGTAAGAGGTGGAACCAAAGCAATGGAGGCGGCGCTCAGAACAGGAGGTGGAGCCAATGTTCAATATATAAGAAAAATATACAAATAAAAAAGTAGTGTCCTAGCTGTTCCAGTGGAAACCTTTCTATAAATTGTCGTTCTTAGTTTACTCTTACAAATAATAAAAACAATACTTATGTATAATTATAACATTTCGTATAATATTCAACACAAAATTTGGAAAATGAGACGACTCTTCGCAGGAATTATGTTTAAAAGGTTCAAATGAGTTCCATTTCTATTCATTTACAAATCATAAAATAGTTGTACACCTGACTGGAATTTGCAGACAAACACAATTTGATTAACTGTATACATGTACTACACAAGACACTGCGGCAAATTTAAATGGTCAATGTGATTATCATGCTTACAGTCAAGAGACGTAGAACGAAAGCTAATAAAAATATGTGAATTCTTCAAACTGCATAATATGCATTGGGTCCACCTGCTGTTCTGGGCGCAAGCTCCATTGCTTTGGCTCCACTTCTTACGTGAACATTCAAAATAATATGTGTAATCGACTTCAAACCAGCATATTTGATAACGCAGCAAATAATACATTTCGAAAAGATTTTTTTCATGCCATTAATGGTCTAATTGTGTGTAAATTATGTCTTAACACGTTCAAATTCCTCAACTAGCTGGTTCAATTTCCACCATGTCACGACGTATAAAAGTTTTCACGTTTTATAATGCAATGTGACATCATACTTCTCTACATTGTTTGAGGGTAAAATTGTTTCCAAATCACACAACATTGTCCGATTTTTACAACAGTGTCTAAAATTGTCATAAAACCTTTAAAACCAACTCACTTTCTATCACTGTTTACTTTTTCATACTACTTACTGTCATTAGCGCCACCTCGGAAGTATAAGTGGCTTTCTTTCCAATGCATCTCCAAAAAGAGGTGGCGCCAGTGATTATAGACTGTGAAGTTCCATTTTCTAAAATTATCCCGCGCAAGATAATTTGCCCTATACAATAGTAGGAATTAATTTTACCACTGCCAGATTAACATAATGCGCCAAATTTCAGGTTCTCATTGGTACACATTCACAAGAAATCTAGGTTAATCACAAACTAGTTTTCGGCTGTACAGCAGGAAACTCCAATACATGTATATACATTGACTCGACAGTTGTTTAGGTTACACAGCACTTATAAACGATGCAAAAGTAAACAATCGTATCATCATATATTCAATATTTAAGTGTTTCCTTCGACATGTTTATGTTTATTTCTTTGCTTGCAATATATATTGCCACTTCTGTCGATATTGTCAAATCTGCTTAATTTTATAATAATATATAGGAACGGTCGTACATACACGCTTCAATATTAAATTTCTGTAC
This sequence comes from Congeria kusceri, assembly GCA_027627225.1. Taxonomy (NCBI): domain Eukaryota; kingdom Metazoa; phylum Mollusca; class Bivalvia; order Myida; family Dreissenidae; genus Congeria; species Congeria kusceri. The sequence continues at coordinate 6,593,231 of CM051038.1, read as the reverse complement.
AGGCACTTAATTGTTGCTAATGTTATTGTCGGTTTACCGTAGATACGGCTCCTTTAAACAACTGGTTGTATCTGATATGTAAACAGGGTTTCCCGCAGGATTTCTTGAAGGCATGTCGGCATCCACGACCCCCCCCCGCGCTAAAAATCCGCTTAACCCTCTCCTCGAGATCGTTCCAATCTGAGCCCTTAGTCCCCCCTGCTCAGTTTGACCCCCTCCTCCTCGAAATCGGGCGCATCACCCGACCCCAGCTCCCCGAAATCGGCTGCAACGCTTGAACCCACCTCCCCAAAATCGACCGCAACGCTTGAACCCACCTTTCCAAAATCGGTTGCGACGTTCGAAATCCCCTCGGCGATCAAAACAGCAGTATCGCTTTAACTACCTAGTCTATTGCCCGGCACCTCTCTTTGCATTATCTTTAATTTGGGAATTCTTACTTTTATAAAACTAAAACTATTAAAAATTATTTCTCCTACTAAAATCGCAATAACCGCGGTTTCTTCATGTAATAAAAACGTGTTGACTAACTTTGGAGCTAGTGTACATCAAAATACTAGGCTGCTATTTTTTCATGGAATTAATTTTTAATCGTGTATGGTTTTGTTCAAAAGCCTAGCCGTTTTCCGCCTTAAAATAATGTCATGACCGCTATTTTTTTTTTTTTCAAAACCTTTTCTAAAATCATTCATTGTTTTCTAATGTGAAAGACATCAATCGTTCATATCAGTTATAGTACATGCGGACATTAAAAGCTGAAAAATCACCATTGTTTTTAAATACTGGTTCCCAATCGACATAAAATTCGGTCCTGAAATTCCATGTAAAAAGCGTGTTTTTCTACAAAAGCGCGCAAAAATTATGTTGCCATGCACAAGGTCACGGATGCCTCAAGAAAAACTTGCATGTACTGGCCACGTGCTTAATTGCAGTGTTTATGAAAACAAAATTAAGTTTGACAACGTTAAATTCTGTTTTAAAATGAGGCTCTATATTACATTTATTCGTTTGCAAATTTTTGATTGTCAATTTGTCAGATGGATAAGAAAATTACAGTGATAAAATAAAACGTTAAATATGATAATCTAATGTTTTAAAATGCCTGTTCACTTTTCCTGGCAATGTATTTGTTGTCAAACACTTTTTTAGAAGTTAGTAAGGTATAAACTCCGCCCTAAAAATCGCCGTATTTGATTAGCTAATGAGATCGTTGTGAGAGCTTATCGATCAATACGGCGTTCGTTTATGGCCCTGTGGTTAAAGATCGGTGTAATAGATAAAGGGATTAAGGGTTGTCGCTTTGAAAATTAAAGCATGTCGGTGTTATTTAAGCATGTCGGCAAATGACTAACTGTTTTGAAGGCATGTCGGGCCCGACAAGCAAAACAGGCCTGCGGGAAACCCTGGTAAACAAACATTTTTGCAAAACAGAATAACTTGCTATCGATTGGATATCCCAAATGAGCAAATACTTACGAACACACGCACTTAAATAAGTGTATAATGATTTATTTAAGCTAATCAATTTCATAACGTCTCATTATGTAAATAGCACTATACGTATCGTGTTAACCAATGTGTATGAAAATCACATTAGTTTTGCCTAATTTACACCAACAATCCATCCTATCGGCATTAATAACTCACAGCATTATCTGCTGGCAACCAGAGCGGAGAATACCATTTGCAACACCAAGCTTATAAAATGGACCTTACAATGTGTAAATGCATTATGTACATTAAGTGCAAGGTCACTATGTTAGTATAGTTTCAAAGCGACTCCTGGTGGATATATTGTAAGTATCTATACAAATGTGTTGTAAGTATACGACCTATTGTGAAATCGACATTGCAGTGTTTACTGTTCATGTGTCGTATACAGGAAAAATTGTAGGCGCTTTAACAATTATTTTAAAATGAATGTGCATTCATATTTTCTTACATTATGATATTTTTGTCTGACTTGTGTTGTTGTTTTTTCTCGGACATGTTATGTATCGTTTGTACGATTTACTCACAATGTGAGTGCACTGATGTTGTTTTATCGATGGCCAGGATCATGACATTATAATCCTAGATACTAAGCACTCATTCTTAGATATTGATATGCGGAATACACGAATTTGTCATGTTGATAGATTTGGCGTGCATTTACAAAGTGTCGGCATCATAGTTTAAACCTATTTATTTTAGCTCCATTACATCGAAGGCCATATGCTCATCGAGACACTCGAGTCCGTTTCCTGGGTAGAACCAGTTCTTGGTGTCGTTTTGAGAAAGATCATTAGAATGCTCCTAAGTAGGGATCAAACTCACTCTCTCCCGATCGGACGGCGGACACCATATCCAGTACACCACTGTCGGCCACTTGGCACATTTCAATAATTGTGATCTACAGCTGGACTTCAAGTTGTCCCAATATATACAACAATGCAACCTCATAAATGCTTTGATTCTAATATTATCTGACGAAAATTGGATTGTAATATTATCTGACATGAACGTTTCTGCAAAATTACAAAGAGAAATAAATTTAACTAAACGCACGTCCTTTACTGTTGTATTTATTGATACAGAATCAGTTAAAGGTGTTAAAGGATAAAACATATTGCCTGCGTCGGAACTAGGTTGTGTTTACGTTGTTTTTTGGAGGTTTAACAACCTTAAATTTGCCCTTCTTATAAACAATTCTGCTCATTTTATGTTAATATTCTGTCTGGGACTGACCGTTACAGATAGTTAACCAACAAGAATCGATCTGGAAGATTGTATTTCTTGCGTAGCTGTAAAAGCTGAAAATACACAATGTCGACTCATAAATGTAAATTCTTAATTTCCGTAATATCAAGACGATTTCACTTATTATCATATAAATCATTCATGAACATAAAACATCTTTGTATGATAATTACTGCTATTCCTATATTTTACAGCTTAGCATATACATACATTCCAGAACTAACTTGATGGTGACTCGTAAACATTATTGTTAAAACATTTGGTACGAAACATTATTATCACAAATAGAAAAGGCTTTAAAATTGCTATATAACCCACACAATGTTATGTTGTACTAATAAACAATATTGAAACATACTAATTATATTAATACGTACACTGTGGTGACCAAAACTCCACTCATAGCAAGGCAAAATGCTGAACTTCTCAAAGTTTTATCAAAAAAAGTTAATTCTGCGCCATTTACACAACTTCCGGTTGTATAGGTCACAATCAACCAGCAATTTTAATGACGAAACAGCACAGTTAACATAATGTTAAAATTATTTTTATTAATGTATGTTTGTATAAACTGTTCTTATACACTGCGACGAACATTTTACTGTCAAACATATGCTTATTAATTGCGTATACCTCAGTGATATTCGCAATAAATATTTCCAAGTAAATTCTTTAAAATAACGTTTCCAAACATTGCTATCGTATACATTAATCCAGTACTTGGAAGAGATAAACACATATAACAAAATTTAGTTCACATTTCCAAATCAGCATACATAAACGGCACGATATGACCACAATGTTCTGAGTTGCCGTAAAACCCACATAAACAAACAATATACACTTGCCAGCTGAGCTAGTTAGTATCAATATTGACTGCCTTAATTGCTTATCTTCAAAATACAGTTGTATTTTGTGAAAAGTCCTGATTCAATTTATATTTATACTGTTTGCCAAAGTAACTTCTAATTCCAGGCATAAAGCCTAGGTCACACATAGGTCGCCGACCGATTACCGACCACCGACAACTAAATTTTGCGGCAATCAACGACAACCTCTGGCGACCAAAACCCAGAAAAATGCAATTAAATTGTAGTCGGAGACTGGTCGGAGGTTGGTCGGCGATTGATCGGAGATTGGTCGGCGATCTGTCGTAAAAAAAGTCGGCTATCATCTTCCGACCATCAACAACCATTATGGACTGGCTGGCGACTAGTTAGCGATTGGTTGGCGACTGGTTGTTCATGCTTGGTGGAAGGTAGTTGGATTATTCGATATTAATTTAGTCAGTTCTGTGATATTTATCATTGTTCTAAAACGTTTGCGAATATATAATGACCCTTGGCTATATTATAATGTTTTGCTTGTGAAAATAGAAGAACGTACATTTCTTCTTGTTATTTTGTTGATCATTTACATCAATTTATAATTATTAAATCTTCCGGTACCCTGTCTACTAAGTCCGGAAGCACATTTTCGTATTGATCGAGGTAGACCATCAGGCACACTTTCCATGTCCGGAAATACCCTCTTAAATCATATATATAACATCTTCTGCCAAACGAAAGAATGATTGTAAAATTGTGCGTTCATTTTTTAATGTAATTTGTTGAAGAATGCAAGTCGGCGGGCGGTCGTAAGATGGTCTGCGACCAATCGCTGACCACACCAACCTATTAAAAACCCTTTAAAGACCCATCGGCAAACACTGCTTGTCGGTGGTTGCGAGCTGGTCGTTAAGTTGGTTGCAGGCTATGTGATGCGTAGTAATTAAACTACGAGGGAGTAAGCCCGAGTTGTTTAATAGCCACGCATTAGAACGACAATTACTTAAGAAATAATTTTCGACTTATCATTGTGTATCGGCCTTTAAACAACAATTTGGAGTTCTGCTGCGTAGGATTTAAACTACGAGGGTGTTAGCCCGAGTTGTGTTATAGCCACACATCGGAACGACAAAGAGTTGTTTATTGGCCGATAAACAACTATCTTCTGAAAATTATTTTGATTCTATCATGATTTGGCATATATTTTTGCAATTGTAATTCTAAGTACTTTTTACTATGCTCAGCTCAGAATCGGGACATCTTTACGGGGTAGTTAAACAAAGATAATGTTGTTCTTTGCACATAGAAAAATTAACCAGTATCACGTTAGAATATAATGTAACTTACATGAATGACCTTTAACAATGTTCATTCAAAGGATGGCGATGTTTGATTTGGACGGATAAAACATTCACTAGAGTTTCAAACACAGCTCGGAACTTACGCACTTTCAATGGCCACATTCTCTGTTAAATTTAGTAAATAGCATGGCCTATGTTAAAATTCTTGTACGGCGTTGCATGTATTTTGTAAATCAAAGAACTATACCACATTTAACAGCAACACGTTACTAAAAGTGAGCGTTATACATTTAATCTGTGTATATACATTTAATTTATATAAACGTCTAAGACAAGCGTGCTGCTTGTAAAGGTTACACGTTACTGTTTGAATCAGTGTGTGAAACATCAGCTGTTTAGATTAATAATCTAATAAGGTCTAATTACCCCAAAACGGAAGTCACATCCTCAGGGTTACATGCTGTCAGTTAGATAATCAGCACATATGGTTGAGTGCAGGATGCATCTAATTTGTAAAATACAGTTTAAATGATATGTTTTGATATCATTTTAAAGGTATATATGTAAGCAATTAGAAAAAAGGCTGTTTGTGTGCACTACTTTTTGTCTAGTGGTTCCCATCTTCATAACTTTTGGCCTATGTATTCATGCGCAAAATGGCAGCCTCCATGCCCGTCAAAACCGGTGTGTTTTTTCTAAGGTAAATATTTAGAGTTACAACGCATATAATTTTTTGACATGCTGTTTTTTCAAAAGGTTATGTCCTCATCTTTCCAACAATGTATGGTGATATATTAGAAAGTAGCTTGGTGATGGTGAAAAGTGAGATCAAATTTTAAATATTTTATATGTAACAAAGAAGGAATTTATTTGCGCATGCGTAACCTTTAAGAACTTCCTGTAAGATTAGTCGTCTGCAAAGATTTTAAAAGTGGACTCTTACAAACACACTGTACTGGAAAGAACAACTTCCAGATACCACATTGACCCCATTTAGGGCTGTATTTTATGGGATGGTTGCTTTAGGGGGCATTAGGGGGTTAAATATGGGAAAATTAAAGCAAAATGTCCTCCAGAGTGGCAATCCGAGACCCATTGTGTTCATGGTGTTGTTTTTCAGTTTTATTTTGACATTAATTTGCATTAGTTTCAACAATTTTCTCATTTATGTCACAATACCTTGTGTTGTAATCCTGAATATTTAGTTTAAGAACCTGTAACTGACAATAATGCCCGCAAAGGTCGTGTCCGCACTTGCTGATGCATTGGCCATGATGACCGTCCGACCTGCCTACTTCGAATAATACCAATTTTCCTAATTTGCAAAGTTAACAGATTCTATTTAGTTCATATTTTATTTTGTAATTGTACTTCAACCAGGCTTTCAGCTGAAAAATACATGAAATGCATGCATAAAACACTTAAGCCGCTCACCTAATGGAGATAGCGCATCACAATTTAAATCACCATCACAGTTTTGTTTAATTAGAGTATGCTTTTTAAATGCAGTGTTGAATAGAACCAGGACCAAGGCCGGAACCATTAACTCATTGGTATACAAGTCTGGGTGAAGTGACGAGTCGTCAAAACTACTTTACTTGTCAACTACACTGGAGCGTTGGGGCGGGGCCGTAAAGCTGACACAGTCGTGTCCGTACCATCTGTATCTTTGAAGGTTAGTTCATGATTATTGTCATGTATTCTACTATCTAATGACTTTTTTCCAACCTGGCATTCTTCTTATCAACACCAGTAGGAAAAGCAAGAGTTAAACCCTTGTTGGGACTCTCAAGCCTGTTTTTGAACTGTTCACACGTGAGCTCAACAATCTGAAGCCGGCATAGCGACTAGCCTTATCGCAGTAAATAAAACTTTGTAAACTATTGTATATGTACACTTATTGTATCTAAGTTACACTAGCAATCACAATATTGAGTAAACATACACAGAAAACCTTTTATTTTCACAGATTACTCAGCAGAGAGTACCTGAAACAGAATGAAGATTGCAGGCGACTGACCTCACCCACAGGTTCAGGTGTGACAGAAGACTGTTAATTAATATCTGGCATTGACATTTTGGGGTCAAATTCTTTTTTTGTTGTGTGACAGGAGGTCAAATCTATTGATTGTTATGTAAACAAACCCTTTTCTGGGATCAAATGGCATCTGAAATGCTACATTTTGTATGGATTTTACCCCCAAAAATGCAGAAACTTAAAAAACATTTTTGTTCAAAACGGAATAAAACCTATTATGTAACATTCAGAATGCCAGTGAAGATTGTTTTCACCTCTGACTTTATATATTGCATCTGCTATGCCTATTAAAACTCAAACTTATGCTTAATTCTGAGTTAAAATCATGTTTTCCAGATGTATCCAAGTACATTTTCTTCCGTCTAAATTTTTGCCTCAAAACACAATTATACGTGACATTTTCAATTTTATTTTTTCCCAATAAATCTTTAAACCAGTGTAATAGGTCTTCATATTCTTTCTCGAAATAGATCAGATTGATGAAAATTGTGGTTTTTATTCAAATTTGAAAAGGTTGGGTTCTCGTAAAGGTCTAATTACCCCAAAACGGAAGTCACATTCTCAGGGTTACATGTTGTCAGTTAGATAATTAGTACATATGGTTGGTTGAGTGCAGGATGCATATAATTTGTAAAATACAGTTTAAATGATATGTTTTGGTATCATTTTAAAGGTATATATCTAGGGCTGAATGGAAAACTGTTGTAACTCACTTTTTTTTCCAAAAATCACTTTTTTGCATTTTTTGACATATCTACTACTTATACATATGACATAAAAATATAATGACCATATTCGAATTAAAACCCCTTAAACCCCTTAGTGCAAAAGTGTTGGTAACTTAAATGTCCCATTTCAGAAAATGGAAAACTGTCGTAACTTGAGTTACAGACAGTTTACCATTAAGTTTGTTCCTACATGAAAGTTAAATCTAAATGGAAAACTGTACTCAAAATGAGTTATGTACTTAATAAACTTTGTTTTTCTAATGATGTCATAAATATAATGATGTCATTAAAATAAACAATAAAAATATAGGTTTTCAAAACCAAATAAATCAGACAAGCATATATATATTATACTTTTAACAGCTAAAAAATGCAGGTGAGTTGTTTTACATATTAAAACAAAACAATTCAGCAAAGATGGAGTTTAAAGCCAAACCTGTTTGATTAATTAAACAATTCATTTTTAAGTTGAAAATTAAAACAATCTTAATCAAAAATGATAACTAAAATCATTTTGATTCATTAAAGAACATGGCAGCCAATGGGTGGGGCTGACAGTTTTCCTTAAATATGGCTTTATCGACTTTAAACATGATATTAACTTTGAAAATCTTCGTTGTAACCACTTCCATGGGATTTTGAAAGAATTTCACAGAGATGTTCCTAAGGTGACCCTTTACCAAATTCCCTACAAATCATTTTGATTTTTAGCTCGACTATTTGAAGAATAAGTGAGCTATCATACTACTCCCGGTGTCGGCGTCGACGTCCGCGTTGAATTGGTTAAAGTTTTTATTCAAAAGTCTTGTAACTTCAAAACTACATAAGTGATTCACTTGAAACTGGAATATACCTTTGTCATAAACTCCAGTATCAGGGGCAACATTCCCCATAACTCTGTTTAACTTTTGTATTTTGACAGAGTTATGCCCATTTTTCACTTAGATTTTCTGGTTAAAGATTATATTCAAAAGTTTTGTAACTTCAATACTACATAAGCTTTTCACTTGAAACTAGGAACTAACCTTTGTCATCAACTCTAGTATCAGGAGCAACATTACCCCAAAACTATATTTTGTATTTTGACAGAGTTATGCCCTCTTTTCACTTAGAATTTCTGTTTAAAGTTTATATTCAAATTTTGGTAACTTCAAAACTACATAAGTTATTCACCTGAAACTTGGAACTAACCTTTGTTATCAAGTCTAGTATCATGGACAACATTACCCATAACTCTGTTTTGGATTTTGACAGAGCTATGTCCCTTTTTCACATAGATTTTCTGGTTAAAGTTTATATTCAAAAGTTTTGTTACTTCAAAACTACATAAGTCATTCACTTGAAATTTGGAACTAACCTTTGTCATCAACTCTAGTATCAGGGGCGACATTACCCATAACTCTGTTTTGTATTTTGACAGAGTTATGCACACTTTTTACATAGATTTGTGGTTAAAGTTTTTGTTCCAAGAATGTATTAACTTTACAAGGCTTCACTAAAAAGTTTTGTATTTTAACAAATGTATGCCCCTTCCACTATCCAAATATGTACCAACTGAAATAATTCGAATAGTCGAGGTTGCTGTCCTCAACAGCTCTTGTTTTGAAACACAGCCACCAAGGGTGGGGCACTTTTCCTAATGTGTGTTTTTATTTAAAAGTTGGAAATCTTATTATCTGAAACCACTTGGGGGATTTTTAAATAATTTCACAGAAATGTTCCTTGGGTGATCCTCTACCAAATTCTTCGAAATCATTGAATACGTTAAAAAACATGGCCACCTGTGGCGGTGCCGTTTTTTTTATGATTGTATTACAAACTTTGAAATTCTTCTCTTCAACCACTAAACCGAATTTCGAAATAATTTCATGGAGATGTTCCCAGGTTGACCGTCTACCATATTGCTCTAAATCATTTTGATTTGTTAAAAAAAAATGCACCCAGGGGGCGGGGAAGTTTTCCTTATATAACATTTTTGAACACTTTGAAGATCTTCCCTGCAACCACTTTTGAGATTTTGATAATATTTCACAGAAATGTTCCTAGGATGACTTAACCAATTTTCTCTAAATTAATCAATTTGTTAAAAAGCATTCCCGCCTGAGTGGGCATGACAGTTATCCTCATTTGGCAATTTAAACTAAGCCAAGCTATAAGAACTTTGAAAAATCTTGTTGTTTAAATTCACTGGTGGGATTTGCAATAATTTTGCATAAATGCATCCTTTATTCCTGAATTTGTTTAATAAAAAAAATCACCAATAAGCATGGCTTCTAGATGACGGGGCAATTGTTTCTTATATGTCTCAGCTGAAAACTTTGAAAATCTTCTTGTCTGACACCACCTGATGGATTTGGAAATAAATTTCAGGGATAGCGAAGTTATTTGTCTTTATTGCTCAGTTTGTCCCACAGCATGAACGGACAAGTGAAAATTTGACAGAATTTAAACAGTAAAAGCTGTGAAAATACCATCGGGACCTTTTTCAATCTTTTCACATGGTTTTTGCTCTCTGTTGTTACTCTTATTAAGTAACCATGTTATCAATTAAGAGACAATAATCTGCTTAACACTTCAAGGGTGTAGCCAAGTGACACCTGACTGGACATAGCCGTTTTTATTTAGCTTTTTTACTGTTTCTGTTTATTCTAATCAATTTTTATTAAAAACCTTGCAATTCGCTACCTGTTTTTTTAGTGTTCACTTTATACATGTTTTTTGAAATTGGAACTGAGACAATTGTCCAGTTTAGACAGGGAATTGGTTTTCAGAGGGTTCCGTTTAGACAGGCTGCACTATATATAATTATTCTACAGACAAGTTGCAAACGACTTTTTAAAAAACAGACATGTAAGGCAATATCAGCCATATATTATATTCGCTACCCCTGACTTTACAGAAATGTTCCTTGGGTGACCCTGCCGGACAAAAGCCCGCTCATTGTTTTTCACACCCCGAGCATAAGCCCGCTCGTTTAAATTACACCTCGAACAAATGCCCGCTCGTAATATGAATGACTCAAGTATCTGGAATTATGTGCGATGTCCTAATTAACGAATTTTACTGCCGTTGATGAATGCACTAAGTTTGTGTTGAATTGCAACAAGTAGGTGTAATTTCAACGAGCTGGTACTTTCTGGGTCGTCAAAATTATGAGCAGGTTAATGTCTTGGTTTGCAGGAGTGTTTTTCTGGGAAGGCTTTTGTCCGTATTTTCCTCTACCATATTCTTTAAAATCATTTTGAATTCACGCAATATTAGCAACAAGTATTCCTCCTTTGACTAAATTGAAAATGTGGAACAATTTCTTGTCAGAATTCACTGTTTAATCTCAAAGTAATTTCAAAGAAACGTTCATTGAGTGATCAAAATATTTGGACTTGTTAAATGACATTGCTGTTGTCTGTCATTGTCAAAATTTTACTTCAAACAGATCTAATCAGCCAATTAAACTTGTACAATCCACTATGATCTTTAAACTCAGGTTAGAGGCCTAGAGGCATCTTGGCACTCTTGTTCCAGAGTAAGGCTAAGATAAGACTAAAGTAGTTTTGTTGACACCAGGGCCAGATCCCATCACTATTATAATTATAAAACCAATAATAACTGTTGCTTCTTGTAACTAACATGCAAGTTGTATTTTTATCATTATTATTGTTATTATGTTAAACTTTGTACAACTTTCTAAACTCTGTATTGTGTTTTATGATATTAAGGACAATGCGTTTCTTATACCGTTACTTGAATTGTCTGCTGTTTTCCCTATTTTGTAGATCATAATTACTTAAAGATAATTAGAATAAGAATTTGTTAGCAAGTGTTAACTAATTTTTAAGAAACAGTGTCCCATTTGTAATATATGATAAAAAATCATTAATGGAAAGTTATAATTTTTTGACTTACGACAGTTTTCCATTAATTTTTATACTGGAGTTTGAACAGCTTTCAGCGGAAAACTGTTTTAAGTTAAAAACCTTTTAATATAATGCTTAATATTACATTTTTGCAGACTGTAACATTTTAATAAGTAAAATAATACAATTTTATCACTTATTGGTTAAACAAAGGTTATAAAGCAGAATTAATTAAGTAAAATAACAGTTTTTTTGTCTACTACTGTAAATTTTTTAAAAAGTGAGTTACGACAGTTTTCCATTCAGCCCTCGAAATGCTTATTTAAAGCCAATTCGATGCTTCAACAATAATATCAGTTCGTTGTTAAAACAGATTAATGCTTTATATATCATTTCACCATAAGGTGATTATAAGTACAACGGCGATAACTTCTAAAACGTACCCAGGTGAGCTAGAAAAGAAAAATCATGTTTGGGTCTACGGCGCTACAATGTGACCATTCCCTGTATTAGCAATAGAAGAGACGATAGAAAGATGTTGGCACATGTGCTCAGGTGAACTAAATAGAACAAGAAATTGTTTGGGTTTCCGGTGCCACAGTGTGACCATTTCCCGTGTTAACAATATAATAGACGAGATTAAGCTGCTGATACATGTGCTCAAGAGAGCTAAATGCAGTAAGAATGTTTTTGGGGCTGCCGCTTTAAACTATCATATGTGTTCGATCAGTTTTAATCCCTAACCACTGGACTGAAAGTGTATATAAATGCCAAGTGTATGTTAAGCGTTTGGAAGAACATGTATTTTCACAAATTCGGCAAACATGACGCAACAACATAAATATCGTTCCAGTTGAAATACGCAGAGTCGTTTCCATTAATCGGTATCCGTGTCGGTATACATCCGTGTCCGTGAAGGTGTCCATGTCTTTTAAAATGGCCCACTGCGCAATCCTTCACGAATGCGGACACATTCACGGACGAGTTGTCTAGAATCCAGGATCAATATTTATGAAAAATATTATATACATGTAATATAATGTTGACGCATCAGCACACCAAATCGTTAGCCAATAAAGAACGCTAAATCGAAGATTATTTCTAAAATCTAGATTATTTTAGCGTTTGTATATAATAAATAATACACAAGTCTGTATATATGATACAATATTACGCACTACAGATACGCAAACACAGAAAAGCTCCATACGGACGACGAATGCGGATACGCTAACGGACACGGATGACGGATCACGCGTACATGGAAAAGGGGCCTAATGCATTCACAGCACCGTTTTGTTATGCATACAGAGTGCATCAGTGATGTTATGTCACACATTGAGACTAACACTGATCATCGAACCGGGCAACAGTCAAACGTTTCACATATCAAATCTAATAAATCTTGTATAATTTACGAAAATCATTTTATATAGTGGTTTTTATAATACTAAACATATATCTCGTTAGTTCCATAAACAGTAAATTGGATCAAAGGCTCGTTTGTGTTTCAACCTTAATATAGTCTATTCGATAAATAAAACATCGTATGTGCGATAGTCTCGAACTGTGTTTGAAATTCTATTAAAGTTGTTTAAAAAAAATAAATATCTAAAAACGGCTAATCCGCAAGTTAAAAATACAGATTTTGAGAAAATAAAGAGACTTTAATATTTCACATTTATAATCGACACCGAGTACTTGAATTCTTAAGAAATGGGTGTTAGTTGTTAGTCAATTATACGGCTACACACATCTATGCAATAAAAAACAGGGACTACAGCAATGTCGCTCGGAACTTTCTAATCTTTATAGACCCTCGATATTTTCGTTTATATTACCGCGTACAGGATACTCGCTTTTCAAAGGTTTAGCCGGGTCACATGCTGACCGTGTATTGTTCATTAAATATCAGTAGCAGTTAATATCCATTCAGTCAAATCATTCTTTCAAAATAAACATAAAATGACGTCACAAAAATCAACACGATGACGTCATTATGATACTCATGTTTTGTTTATTCCACAATGTTGACATAATTATAACTAAGTTTACGGGTGTTATTTTGTCAGTGCTGGCGTGATGATGGGAAAAGAATGGTACTCGGTAAGACAAATTCGTTACAGAGCTTCTTACTGACCCCTTACGGTTTGATACAGGGTGAGTAAATCTATATTGGGATCGAGCTACGCCCACGCCCAATATTAATTTTTTACTAACCCTTTATCAAACCGTACAGGGTCAATAAAAAGCCATGTTACTTATAATACCGTGACATTGCTGTGTTTAAAATTGAATATAATAGTCACTCAGCATATACGACTAAATTGAATTAAATACAATTTAAATAAACACATTTAAATTTAATATTTCGTGTATTGTTGCAATCAAGATGTGCTTCTCAGCTTCCATGGCTACCCCACGTCAGAATGACCTCTATTTAAACTATAATAGAATAATTTCTATAGATATCAGGTTATTTTATTTAGATGTAAAAATATCATGTGCATACCTTCTTTACCTTAAATATTAAATTACTTTAAATTAAAATCCTGTCCCATTTAGGGGACACCAACAATAATACCCGAACTGTTGTCACAAATTAAGAGAAAATACATCTATACAGAACACTTGCATTTTACAGACACGCGGTTAGACACGCATGTAGTTTATATACTGTTCGGTACAAGGATATTACTCACTTTATTTAAGACATACATTCAAAAACATAAAATAAAAATGTTAAAATATAAACATTGAGGTTCCAATTGTACTATATAGATAAATAATCCCAACATAGAGTGACACTTATAATTTAAATAGGGTTTGTAATTAAATAATTGAAGATATATTTAAGGGCTTTTTATCATTTTGGGGAAATGACCTATGCCAGTTAAATTGAGAAATATAGCGGCAAATTGCTTAAAATTGGGAAACAAAAATATAATTGTTGAATTTTTTTTTTTAAGTTTTATGTTTTAAAGTAAATTTTGAATAATTCTTGACAGACTGCTACATTCACGCACATGTTGTATTCAGTTGTATAATCGACAAACTAGATATATCACAAAAACTATACTATTTTTAATTGAAAGGGTATTTTGTTTTGGCGTATCTAAGATGTAACCAGTTTCTATAACAATAGGTAAGATTCGAATTTCTTTAAATATTTTTTCGATAGTATTTACTATTTTGCAACATGATGATGGTTGCATCATCCTGGTTTAATCATCTAGAGTTGGGAAGACAATTGCATTGTGACATTAAGATAAGGATAGTATCCGCATAAGTAATATCCGCGTTACTGGGTTTGTACGCAATATGATTCATCTCAATATTATTTAGTACAAATGTCGAGTTATCAACAAAAATACGTAAGAAAAGATTTTGAAATACTTTTCGATTGGGAATTAGGAACTGGATTTGGGAAAATTATACTTTTCGCAAATGAGAATATTACTAAATAACGGCCAAAAAGCCCTGATTTTGGTTTCCCGATATTTAAGGGTATATCCCATAAATATAGACATCTATTTAAACAATAATATATTGAGGTAATCGTTAAGAAAAATATTTACAACGCCCGAAAATTTTCTTTTTTCGATACACGATTCCTGCAGGATTCGAACCCACGCCTTCAAAATCGCGAACTTTGATTGAAATTTTACTATGCTAGACAACATTTATATCAATACTGCGCATGCGTGTAGCGGTACTTCATTAACTTTTTAATAAATGACGATTTTACAATTACTATTATTTTTCCCCTCCCGCGAAATCGTGTCACGGTGACAACCTTTTATAATTATAAAAATAGTTTATTGTTTGTGTATTAAAACGTGTCCTATGTGTGAAGTCATCATTTAATGAATACTGCATAAAATATAATTTTATTTTTGAAAGTGACAGGAAACTGTACCTTAACTATAAATAAGGTCATAGAAAAAGAGATTTCTGGCAAGCAAATTGTAATATAAGCAAAAACTGCTCTTCTTTATAAAAAAAAAACTGAAAAAGTTAATGATTTATAGGCAAACAAACTTTTAGGGTCGGCGGATAAAAAATAGGATTCCAATACTTAGGGTAATTATGGTAAAATGTATATAGAGGATTTGTGTTTATTTTGGTGTACGGTCGTATTTTATTTCATGAATGTTCATTGAAAATGATATTTTCACGCGTTTGATATTTTTGGAAAATATTGCGGGACTCATAATGACGTCATTTCACAAGTTTGAGTCCGGCATCGTTGACCATAATTTTCATGTTTAATATGAAATCGGGAACCAGAGTGGTAATTTTATTTCACTGAAATGTCCCAATATATAAATGGAAAGCATAAAAGAAAATGTAATAATTGCTATTTTAATATGATTTTAACAGGCTCATGTACGTTGACTTATTTACCCGAACACACACGTTGTATGCTTAAACGGTGCATGTTCATACATGTAAACTCAAATTTCGAGTTTCAAACTGATCTATTTTCTCGGATATGCAGGTGATATATTAATGATTGTATTATTTTCATCCTGAGAAAAATAATGCATTGAACGTTTTTCAGAAGGGGCTTTATCTTTCATCATGCGGTGTCAGA
This sequence comes from Congeria kusceri, assembly GCA_027627225.1. NCBI lineage: Eukaryota > Metazoa > Mollusca > Bivalvia > Myida > Dreissenidae > Congeria > Congeria kusceri. Next base: position 6,577,147 of record CM051038.1, on the reverse strand, counting down.
TGGGTGTTTTAACTATTCCCAGATGAGCTGTAAACGAACAGGATTGGTTTGGGGCTCCAGAGCTACATTTGACCATTCCCAGTGTAAGGAATAGAAGAGATGGGGCGAGGATTAACTGTTGACATATGTGTTAGGTGAGCCAAATATCAGGTGTGTTTGTGCCCCCGGCATTCTAATTCCTACCACTAGATGGAAACTGCATATTAATGCGAAGCGTATAGTTAGCTCAACTATGAAAATCAGTTTTAGAATTTCAGCATTTAAACACTTTTCCAGTTACAAACAGAAGGGGACGCCGCCGCCTACAACGCCGCTGACAAAAGTAACCGCTATATGTCGCCTTTTTAGGCGACACAAACAATTAAGTATTCAGACTAACCATACGAAATATTATCCCAAAAATAACAACTTTAAATAGGTAGCCTCGACCGGTGCTCGAACATAATTATCATCATTTTTTTAAATCAGGTAGAATCAGTTTATATAGCTCAACAAGTTTTAATTGATACACGGTTCAAGAGGGATTTATTCATAACACGGTTCAAGAGGGATTTATTCATAACACGGTTCAAGAGGGATTTATTCATAACACGGTTCAAGAGGGATTTATTCATAACACGGTTCAAGAGGGATTTATTCATAACACGGTTCAAGAGGGATTTATTCATAACACGGTTCAAGAGGGATTTATTCATAACACGGTTCAAGAGGGATTTATTCATAACACGGTTCAAGAGGGATTTATTCATAACACGGTTCAAGAGGGATTTATTCATAACACGGTTCAAGAGGGATTTATTCATAACACGGTTCAAGAGGGATTTATTCATAACACGGTTCAAGAGGGATTTATTCATAACACGGTTCAAGAGGGATTTATTCATAACACGGTTCAAGAGGGATTTATTCATAACACGGTTCAAGAGGGATTTATTCATAACACGGTTCAAGAGGGATTTATTCATAACACGGTTCAAGAGGGATTTATTCATAACACGGTTCAAGAGGGATTTATTCATAACACGGTTCAAGAGGGATTTATTCAATACACGGTTCAAGAGGGATTTATTCAATACACGGTTCAAGAGGGATTTATTCATAACACGGTTCAAGAGGGATTTATTCATAACACGGTTCAAGAGGGATTTATTCATACCCATTTTACTACTACTACTACTACTGAGACTTTCCGATATAAACTGTTTATATATTAAAGAGGAAATGTGTGATTATTATAGATTTATTTCATGTCTCTTTCGATACCCACTAACAAATAAACCGTTTCATATAACATATATAAACGTCAACATTGACACAAACTATTTCTTGGATTTCGTTTGTGACTTCAGAAGAAATGGAAGAATTCACAAACCTGTGCATGTCTTTTAAGGGTTCATACATGTATTTCTAGCAATATTGTTACTTATTTATTTCCAAAAGCATACACAAATACAAAGAAAAGTTATTGATTTCGGTAATTGATCAAATTGTATTTCATTTAAAGAATTATATTTTCACGCGTACTCCCGAATCTCGGCAAACTAGATTCGCACGTTTGTTGGTATTCCAAATAAACTATATTTAGTTGCTGTGCAATATTATCTGATATTTGCACGTTTGATATAAAAACTGTACAACATCATGTATGATTTTCTTCCGAGGGCTAGTCGCTGAGCCAATCAAATAACGTTTATTTATAAGAAATATTATCATGAACTGTATGATATATGGCACTACTTCTGTAAGAAAATGAATATTGATAGCCCATCCTAGCAGCCGCTTTTTTGCAATTAGCATTCAAATTGGAAAGGGTTTCCAGACGGTGGATTTAAAATATACAGGTATACTGCAACAAAACGGTTTTCCAACATGCGCCCACGAAAAGTATCATGGTGACGACTGTGTATATATTTGATTTATATGATATTTTATAATTGTTTATAGAAACGAACTCATCGTGTATAAAGAGTATATATGTACGATCTCTCAACAGATTTATTGGCATGAATTAAAAGAGCCCGATAATTACCATATACTTCAATTTAAAGTGGAAGAAAAGTTCATGAGAACCATTATTGTAAGACGAATACTTAGCTATTTTTAATCACACACTAGTTTTCGACTGTACAGCCGGAAACTCCAAAGCATGTATATACATTTACGGTAATTCGACACTTGTTTGGGTTACACAACACTAACAAACGATGCAACAGGGGACCCTAATATTGTTATTCGGTATTTTAGTGTTTCTTCCGTCATGTTTATGTTTGTCTCTTTGCTTGCAATATATTTTGTCAACGCTTATGTAAACAATTCTGTAAATTTTTATCCCAAAAGGTATGCACCAATTATTGGTAGACATTAAACGACTGTTGTAAGTTTGCAGTCTCTAAAATTATCCCGCGCAAGAAATTTTGCCCATAAGAATAAATGTATTCAATTTTACCGCTGCAAAATTAACATATCGCGCAAAATTTCTAGCTGTCCATTGGTACACATTCACAGGAAATCTATGTCAATCACAAACTAGATTTCGGCTGTACAGTCGGACACTCCTAAACATGTATATACATTGATTCGACAGTTGTTTACGTTACACAGCACTAATAACAATGCAAAAATGGACCCTCGCAGTTTTACATATTCGATATTTTAGTGTTTCCTCCGTCATGTTTATGTTTATCGTTTTGCTTGCAATATATATTGTCACTTCTGTCACTAGTGTCGCATCTGCATAATTTTATAATAATAGATATGAACGGTCGTACATACACGTACATACACGCTTTAACATTGCCTCCACATTAATTTTCTGTACATGCACTTAATTTTTGCTAATGTTATTGACGGTGTACCGTCGATACACCTCTTTTTAAACAACTGGTAATATCTGACATGTAAACAAACATATTTGCAAAATAGAATAACTTTCTATCGATTGAATGTACCAAATGAGCAAATACTTCCGGAAACACGCGCTTAAATACGTACATGTATATAGTTATTTATTAAGCACCTAAATTTCATAACGTCTCATTATATAAATAACACTAAACGTATCGTGTTATCCAATGTGTATCCAATGTGTATTAAAATCCAAATAGTTTTGCCTAATTTACAGAAACAATGCATCCTTTCGGCATTAATAGCTCACAGTCTTATCTGTTGGCAATCCAAGCGCAGAATATCATATGCAACACCAAGCTTATAAAATCGACCTTACAATGTGTAACTGAGTAATGTACATCAAGTGTGACCCCACTATTTTAGTCTATCAGCAAAGCGACACCTGGTGGATATATTGTGAGTCGCTATCAAACTGTGTTGTAAGTATTTAAACTATTGCGAATTCAACATTAAAGTGCTTTATAGTTCGTGTGTCGTTAATAGGAAAAATCATAGGCGCGTTAACATGTGCTTTAAAATTATTTTAAAATGAATGTGCATTCATATATTTCTACCAGGGGCGGATCCAAGAATGCACTTTGTTTCACTTAATAAATTAATACGCCACCGTATTATGTTCGAAAGATAAGTTGGTTCATCTGACATTCGATGTCACAGGGAAAAATATATAATAGCTTGAGGAATTAGAGCATTACGTTGTGGACACCCCTCTACTTTATCACGTTATATCTTTCTTATAAATCCATAAAACAATATGAACATTGGAGTGATTTACAAATGGAACATTTAACAAAAAGTTTGTCGATTTAGATTTTGGGAACAATTTATTGAGACAAATCTGTTTACAGCCTAAAGTAGTCATTGATTTGACTGGAATTTCGACTTTAAATATTATTGATTCAAAACGTATCAATGTATTTTATGAGGTATCCAATACACCGTTGCACATGATATCTTTATATAATATATGAATTTATAAAAGAAATTAATATGATCCACAAATAAAAGTATATATATCTATTGTCTATAGTTTATCGATTTCGCTGAACTTTGGCGCCGGTACTACGGTGTACTTAATCGTAGGCGGGCTAGATCGGGTTTGTTTTACTGAAGTTAATGTGAATCTTTAAAAAATGGTCCGGGAGTTGGTCCGGGAGTTTTAGGGGGGGGGGATATCTCCACTTATTCTTAGATATATATATGCGGAATACACGAATTTGTCGAGTTGATAGATTTGGCGTGCATTTACAAGGTGTCGGCGACGTAGTTTGAACCTATTTATTTTAGATTCATTGTATCGAAAGCCTTATGCTCATCGAGACACACAAATCCGTTTCCTGAGTAGAACCTTGGTGCCTTTTTGAGATAGATCAGTCAGCGATCAACAAGAGCTGTCAGAGGACAGCGCGCTCGACTATTCGAAATATTTCAGTTGGTACATATTTTGGAAAGTGGATGTGGCATTCATTTGTTGAAGTACAAATCTTTCAAGTGAAAAACTTTTATAGGTTACATGTATAAATTTTAAGATTTTGGAATAAAAACTTTAACCATAAAATCTATGTTAACAGTGGACATTCCTCAGTAAAAATACAAAACACAGTTATGGAGATTGTTGAACCTGATGCCGGAGCTGATGGAAAATTTAAATTCCAAGTTTCAAGTGAATAACCTATGTAGTTTCAAGGTATTATACTTCTGAATATAAACTATAACCAGAAAATATATGCGAAAATGGACATAACTCTGTCAAGATACAAAACAAAGTTATGGGGAATGTTGCCCTTGATGCTGCAGTTGATGACAAAAATGCATTCCAAGTTTCAGGTGAATAACTTTTGTAGTTTTGAAGTAATAAGAATTTTGAATATAAACTTTACAGAGAAATCTATGTGAAAAGGGGCATAACTCTGTCAAAATACAAACAGAGTTATAGGGAATGTTTCCCTTGATACTGGAATTGATGACTAAGGTATATTCCAAGTTTCAAGTGAATAACGTATGTCGTTTTAAAGTAACACAACCTTTGAATATGAACTATTAACCAGAAAATCTATGTGAAAAGGGGGCATAACTCTGTCAAAATACAAAACAGACTGATAGGGAATGTTGCCTCTGATACTTGAGTTGATGACAAAGGTATATTCCAAGTGAATAACTTATGTTTTTCTGCAGTTACACAACTTTTGAATACAAGCTTTAACCGGAAAATCTATATAAAAAGGGGGCATAACTCCGAGTTATGGGGAATGTTGCCTCTGATACTGGAGTTGATGACAAAGGTATATGCCAAGTTTCAAGTGAATAACTTCTGTAGCTCTGAAGTTACAAATTTTGTGAATATTAACTTTAACCAGAAAATATATGTAAAAAAGGGGCATAACTCTAAATACAAAATAGAGTTATGGGGAATATTCACCTTGATACTGAAGTTGATTACAAAGGTATAATCCTAGTTTCAAGTGAATGGCTTGTGTAATTTTGAAGTTACAAAACTTTTGAATATAAACTTTAAGGGGGCATAACTCTGTCGAAAAATAAAACAGAGTTATGGGGAATGTTGCCCTGATACTGACCAAAGTTAGTTCCAAGTTTCAAGTGAATAACTTATGTAGTTTCGAAGTAACAAAACTTTTGAATATAAACTTTAACCAGAAAATCTAAGTGAAAATGGAGCATAACTCTGTCAAAATACAAAACAGAGTTATTTTGAATGCTGTCCCTGATACTAGAGTTGATGACAAAGTTATATTCGAAGTTTGAAGTGAATAACTTATGTAGTTTTGAAGGTACAAGTCTTTTGAATAAAAACTTAAACCAATTCAGATGCGGACGCCGACGCCACCGCCGACGCCAGGGCTAGTAGGAAAGCTCACATATTCTTCGAATAGTCGAGCTAAAAATTGGTCTGCGACAAGTCGGAGACCAGTCAGCAATTGATCGCCGACCGAATAAAGATCAACAAAAACCTTCTCACGACCATCTGCGACTAAAATGGATCTAAAGACCAGTCGGCGACCATCGACAATCAGTCGCCGAACCCCCCCCCCCAACAACCTGTTTAAGACCCTTTAAAGACCATCAGCAACCACTGGTTGTCGATAGTCGGGAGTTGGTTTTAATTTGGATGCAGGATGTATGTGACCGGCACTTATGTGAGTAATTTTTTCTAAGAAAATAAAACACATTTTGAAAATATAGTTTTCTATACAGAGTATGTACATTCGCATTTAACTTCATATTGCAATAAGGCATGTCTTTCTGGGCAAATACTAAATATTCCTTAAATTTCAGGGCTAAATCGGTAAATCCACAGAAGTGATTGTTTTTAAGACGGTTTAGTGTGTATGTTTTTTTAAAATATGAAATTGAGATGCTCTAATTAAAAATAATTTTTGATTTATCGTTGTTTATCGGCTTATACACAACGATTTGAAGTTCTGATGCGCATGAATTAAACCACGAGAATGACAAATAGTTGTTTATTTGGCCGATAAACAACGACAATGCTAAATAATTTAGATGCTAACATGATTCGATACATATTTTTGCAATTGTTATGAGAACTACATTTTACGTTGCTCCGCTCAGAATCAGGCCTACTTTTTTCGTTGTTCATAGGGTAGTTTAACAACGATAATGTTGTTAATTGCTTATTGAAACAAGAAATGTCTTTAAAAAAGACAATCGGCGTTGAAATTAATATTGAGATGTCATTTAAATATTACCTAAAGAGACGGCCAAGATGATACATATCAGGGGTTCCTATGTATAATTAGTATTGCAAAGTGTGTATTCATGCTTCGCGAATAACAATGCGACGTATTCCGAATCTTCTTTCATAACATTTTATCTACAGAAAATGTAGCATCTTTTTATAAATAAAATAACATCTACTGGAGAAGTTGATAGAAAGATGCAATTATAAATAATCGTTTATAAATTTGTAACCACAATTTTAATTCAAATTAACAGTAAGTTTATAAATATAAATTCCCCATTTATTAACATGTTTAGGTTTATGATTCTCTGAACGCTATTATTGATGCATGTACGAGTATATTAACACAGCTACACAACTGTTGCTAGATACGCGCGCTATTTTTAGAATGACACTACTGATTCTTTTCGCTAGAATCAATGGGCTGCATGGAACGGCAACATTGTGAATGAGATTTAAGAATGAGAACATTGCACAATTGCTATTTATAGAGCGTATACCGCTTATATAAATGTAGGCTAAACTAAATAGTTATTTTGTTTCGTGAATGAACATAGCTTTCTGTTTATGGTATACAATGAGCAAATACGTTCATAATTAGCCTCAGTTCTAAAGTATATGTTGAAGATATGTTTATAACTTCATTTTAACCGCTTATGTAAACAATTATGAAAATTTTTAATTCCCAAAAGTATGCAACAGTTATTGGTATACGTTAAACCATTGTTTGAAGTTTGCATTCCCTAGAATTATAAAATTTGCCCAATTCTATTGGCATTCAATTTTCCCGCTGCATAATTATCGCAAGAAAATTTGGGTCAAAGTGATCTTAGACAGCTACGCCGAAAAATCATCTAGTGTCATGTTAGAATAACATTTTAACGCTAAAGTTATAAATGGATTTTCATGAGAGTTTCCGGGGAGTTTAGAAATGGGCCGATGAAGAATTGATAGGTGTTCTAAATTGATCGTGCACGTCGTTTTGATTGTGTCTTTTGGTAATTAATGTCTTTATTTAAAATGGCAACACAGTTTCAATCATTATATATTTTTATCATTGTATCATTATTATCACAAATAACAACAACAATAAGGAAATAGTAATTAGAAACAATTATGAAACGCGTTAATTATGCATTCTGCGACACAAATCATTATATAATGTATGTCGTGTTTGATTGGTCCTTTTCTTGCTTAAAATTTGACGTCATATTTGTGGGCTTCTAATATAACCATTGGATCCAAAAATAGATTATGGGGCCCAAATATATTAATGTGTTACACCAAAACGCCCTCAAAATGGTAGATACCATACAAAACAAGGCCCTCAGGATAGTCCTACGGGCACTGCCGTGTACACCGGGTTGTACATTAGAGGAGGAGGCCGGTGTGCTGCCCTTCACCCTGCGCCGGAAACAACAAACCCTCCAATATTGGGCCAGGGCCCAGTCCAGACACGGCTCAAACCCCGTTAACAAGCTATTTGGGATCGGGACCTTCATCAGGGGCCGGGAGCTTAAAAAGAAGCATGTTGCCTTCCCATTTGGGGCCAGCATCAAGACCCTGGTGGAGGAGACCGGTCTCAAGCTCAAGGAGGTTGCTGTGGCAGACCTGAATCCCTCCGACACCCCCCCCCACCCTGGCTGCATCATTCCCCGGATGTTGACAACTATATATCTACAATAGTAACGAAATCTGACGCTCCGCACCTCGGGAGGTCAGAAGCTCTGCATTATATTAATATTCAGTATGCTGAGAATTAAAAAAATTACGATGAGGGCTCCAAAGGCCCTCAATCTTGTTTGTTAGCCAATTCATTCGTAATTCCCTCCAAAAACATTGTAAGAACATTAAGACTCAACAACAACAATATATCTATATATTCGGCGGAACTTTTGGCCATTAGCTTTGCAATATGCTGGATATTAGTTAACAAGCCAACTAAAACTGCTATCGTCTCGGACTCTCTATCATCATTAGAGTCCATCAAAAATTTAAATAGCAGGTCTAGGCCTGATATTTTAAATGAAATTTTGGAACTGAATCAAAAATGCCTAGACAAATCTCTACAGGTAACCTTATTTCGGTGCCCAGCACATGTCGACATCCCGGGGAATGACCAGGCGGACAGGGAGGCTAAGGAGGGCCTCAAAAGGGAGTCGGTCAATAGAGGGGTCCCTCTAGCCCTAACAGAAATATATTCCCGGGCCAAGGCTTATGTTATGCGGGACGGGAACAACATGCCACCCGCTAGCACTCGATACAAAGCCCCTTTCTAAATTCGGTAGAAAACCCTCAGTTGGCCGCATCAATATTTTACTAACATCGTTATTGACAAATGCATTAGCCGACTTATGATGGGGACCAGTCTTTTACGTGCTAGTGTGGGAAAGTATATGTTAAAGCTGGACCCTCTGTGTCCTCAATGTGGGATCCCCTTTACAGCCGACCACCTGCTGACACAGTGCCCCCTGTTCTGTACACAGAGAGAACAGCGTAAAATAACTTTTTCAACTTAAACATTGATTTTACCCTCAATAATATTTTTAATCCTACTGGAAAAAAATAAATTACCAGTGTACAAATCTCTGGCAACATATCTTGTGGATTGCCAGATTACAGATAAAATATAAATACAAATTGGGGACCTGCAGCTTAATAAGAACATATTTTATAGTAAAAACTTTCATTTAAATATTTAATATACATTTTCCCATATCTGGGGAAATTCAAGTGATTTAATAATTTATTTATATCACTGAACAGTTTGAACTGCCCAGTGCTTTAATTATTGCTTTACTAGCAGTATTTACATCTATTTACTGTCTTCCAGTGTGTTATACACTAATTTTCCTTTTAGTACATTACAATTCCATATATATTGGGAATTAGTGATATTTAGCCTACTGACGGGCAGTGCACATCTTTATTGATAATTTAAATTTATACCTCCTGGACCTCAGGCAAATTGACAAATATATGCCATTTTAACTTAATTTAATTTTTAAATTATTGTTTCCAGTGGAACAATAAACTATGTTCTAAAAGCTGCAGGAATCCCCCAATTTCATTTTCTTTTTGCCCCCTTTCCCTCCGTGGTCTAACATGAGGCGTGCTGGGCCGGGCGCACATGAAGATAGTAACACACATTTTTATTTAAATTCAATGTTATTATATAATGTCTCTGTTGCTAACGGAGCCCTCCCTCAACCTTGGCCAATCTGATTGACCAAGGATTCCTTATTTTAAGCCATTTTTTAGTTAAGCAGTTTTCCCCGTTTACTATTGTCAAATATTATTAGACCCCATTTTATTGCAGATTTGATATAATATGGGGAGGACCCAGTTATCAATTTTTTAATGTGTACTATAAATTGTTTTATGGGTAGTAAGTTTTTTTATTTTTTTGGCAAGTATTTTGATCATATTGTTAATAATGATCAAGTTTGCCATTATTTCTGTGTGATATTACATATTGCGATCCTCTGCAATTATTCTTAATGCAGTATTTTGCATATATTTTTTTATAAATAACTCGTTCATAGAAGGGATTATCCACATTTCAACTTTTAATGTGTTAAACTTCCTATTTTAAATGTCCCTATCTATGTAAATCATGTAAACATGTGCGCCCCTCCCCCCCCCCCTGGTTCCAATATCTCAAAATACCATTCAAGCACTGCCGGCCGAAATTCCGCTCCCCCACCCGTGCAATCCCTTCTTTTCATAATCACAAACGAGACAAAGTCCTCCTTTCATGTGCTCCCCAGGGTGATTTTCTTTTATCTCTATATGTGTACAGTCTAGTCAGTTCTTTTTATTAGTTGAATCTTGTTTTATCTGTGTTACTAAAACGTAAGCCATTTGATAGTGTCGGAAGGATGAAATATATATTTTATCCTAAATTTTACTGTATATTGGATCCTCATCCTGTTATGCTTGTTCATTTTCTTAAATTGTTTCCCTGGGGTCGGCTACATTCCACTAAATAGCCCAACAATCTCGCATAAATCTCAAAGGACAGTATCTCAGGTTGGAGAAACAAATTATATTCCCTGTCTACAAGAGTCCAGCATTAGTTAAAAACATGTCATACAATTGTAACATCCATCATTAAAATATATAAACCCATTATAAAGAAAATATTACATACCAACCAACATACACTTACAGATGCAAGTTACTTTAGCAATCTTACGTTAATTTACTTGCTATTAATTGAATAGTCCATCTTCATTGTATATTCAAGTATTACTACTTGAACCTTATAATAAATAAAGCTTAGAGCGCATATTTTAAACTATTTTCACTACCTCCATATGTAAAGACATGCAAATTAATTTATACAGATATTGTAAAACAATGCGGAACCACTTAGAGATCTGGAAATAATTAACATTGTTTACAGTCGTTATTGTGAATATCATCACATGTGCATTTGTATATTGGTTTTAAATTTAATATTACATATTGTATATGGTAAGTTTTTCCCGAGTTTGACCCAGATCTCTAAATAAGAAAGACTCCAACAACACCGTTGCAGCATTCGCTGCATAACGGGTCTAGACAAATGATAAAACACATAAAATTATGTGTTCCCACCATTTAATTCCTATTCCAGTTGGACTATTTCTTCCAATCTCTACTTTCTCATGTTAATATTGGTTAGTTTCTGGGTTGTTTTTAATCTGTTTTCCTTTGTTTGCAAAGAAAGCAATACTTATTCAGTCCTATTGTCATACATATATATCTTAATTACAAATAGAACTGTCTACTACTCATTCCCATAATATATATCTTTACTGTTATGTCTCTCATGATATCATTTTTGCAACTAAAGGGAGACAACCCAATTAAATATTTTTATGCTTGGCTTAAATTGTAGTTCTATAATAGTATAAGGGAGGTAACTTCTGTTGACTAATAAAAGGTAATTGCAGAATTACTCCCCTTTAAACTGTGTATAACTTGTTATTTGATATCTTATATAAGAACAGTGTCCTTTTATGTGAAATGTACGAAATCCTCAATATTATTATTATATGTTATGGTATTATTATGCTCTCTTGTGATAAATATGCAGAGTATTTGTTTGTATAAAGTATTATAACATAATACAGTTTTATACAATTGTATATTGTGCTTCATGAAAGTTATTGAACAGTTTTACAAATTTTGCTATTTTTAAAACATAGATTTTTAATATTAGCACCGCATCAACACTGCAAAGTTTTATATATGTAACTTTCCCGCCATATTAAGGGAATTGTATCGTTTATTATATTTATACAAAGTATATATGTTAAGCATTGTGCTCGGGCAATGGTTTTCAAACGAAGTCCCGAGGGTAAAAAACCCAATCATTCGTTCCTTTCCACAAGTCAAATTAGCGCAGTTGGTTACAGTGATGCCTGCTGTTATGTGTTTTCACGACCCCGTCATCGTGAATTCGATACCCACTCTGTGTTTTTTTTCTAAGTATTATTCTCTATTGGTTTTTTAAAATATATAAATCTCATAATGTAGCAAATTATTCATATATTATTAATTGTATACGCCTTTGTATTGGTCATGTCATGAACATAATAACGTTAACATTGCTAAAGAAGATCATTTGTTTGTTGGCATAGTCTCTTTAACATAATAATTACCCTAATATATCACAATCGGACGAGTGTGTGCTTTAACCTCCAAATTGTACATCGAATTTGTGATCTACCTCCGGATTGAACACGGTTAAAGGCTTTCGTGGAAGTAACAGGTAAACGCGAGCATGCAGTTTGAAATATCACACTATCTTTAACCTTGGTCATAAAGCAAGAATTTCATTTAAGTTCTAGATCTTGTATCACGTATCCGTCTTAAACAGCAACGCATTATTACAAAGTGACGATTCTTGAACTCGCCTTAATATATTTCACTTAGTTTATAATTATAAGGTAGAGCTCTTGTCGATATCTATCAACATGCATATACGTTTAGCTTTGATTCCTACATTTGTAAATAAATAAATAAAAACATAGCTTGTTAAGTGTGTTAATGCTTACAAAATTGGTACCATAGCTCGCGTTCAGTATCGAAGAGCAGTGCCAAAGACCAGGCTTCGACACTAAGGCACGTCCGAACGGCAATGACTAGTACAAGCTTGGTCCGGGCTAGTAAAGCTAATTTCTGTCTAGCCTGAACGGTCTAGTGCAAAAATCTCGAGTTATTCAGGTAAAACATACTCAAATAAGACAGAGTTATTGAAAATAATAAAATCGCCGCAATGGATTCACTGGAAAATCAAAAATCTATTTTTGATGCAAGTATTGATTGGACGTGATTGTTCTGCAAGACTGGTTTACGGGAAGTTTGTCAGGTGCACGTATTGTCGTAAAATAAAGCAATAGCAAACGGTCAATTTTAAATTGGTTTTAACACACAATTAACGTATGAAACTATAAACAATTGCTTTTAAAATATTAACTCATAACACTGACATATTTATTTATTGATTACTATTTTTTTCCGCGTGTCTGTCTGGGTTTCCAAAATTTTACGACAATCGCAACTCGTAGTGATCCATTTTTGGTTGTTTTAACTTTAAATGCGAATCGTAGCAGACACATATGTCGAACGTCAATCTTATGAAGTTTGGGTTTACAACAGACAAAAGGTCAGCAGATGAAACGAAAAAACGTAAATGCAAGGAAGAGTCAAAGGCAGATTACCGTTAACTTTTGCAATGTTTTGATATTGACTTCCTGAATTGTTTTGACGATACATCTTCCTGTTGGGTGTTAGTAAGTTACTAAGTAGTTGATATATATTAGACCGGTGGGTGTTTGTTAAGTAGTTTATATGCTTTCCATGCAACTTCATAAAATTTAAGGTTCTTGAAATTAATCTGGATTGAGTAATCTACATCTATGGATTATACTTTCTGTAAAAATACGATAAATAATACATTTTTATCGTTTTGTTCTGTTTTATTATTTAATACTATTGGTCTAGTTGATCTTTGGTAAGGTCTAGTTTATTTTACGAGTTACTAGTCCAATGGTCTAGTGGTAACAAAAGTTAACATCGAACCCTAGAGACGCATGTTTATTCAAGTCGATTTGAATGCTGCATGCACGTAATACATTACATGAAGGGACTACAGCAATGTCGACCCAAACGTTTTTATTTTAAGATAGGCTCGCTATATTTTGATATTTTATTTTTAACCAAGAATAACAAACAATTATTCGAAAGCGGATCAAGAGATAAGTTTGTATGGGAGCGTGAGTGCGGAATTGTGTACGGCGGTATTTGAGGCATTGTGATTTGATAACGTGTCAGTACAACTGGTGCGTCAGACATGGTAGAACGGTGCCTGTGTAAGTACAACAGGTTTGTCAGACATGGTAGTAGGGTGTCTGTGTTAGTAGAACATGTGTGTTAGACATGGTAGTAGGGTGTGTTTGTTAGAAGAACAGGTTTGTCAGACATGGTAGTAGGGTGTCTGTGTCAGCAGAACATGTGTGTCAGACATGGTAGTACGGTGTGTTTGTTAGAAGAACAGGTTTGTCAGACATGGTAGTAGGGTGCCTGTGTCAGTATAGCATGTATGTCAGACATGGTAGTAGGGTGTCATCATCAGAACAACAGCTGTGTCAAATATGGAAGTAGGGTGTCGGTGTCAGTACAACAGCTATATCAGACATGGTAGTAGTTTGCCGTGTCAGTACAGCATGTGTGTCGGACATGGAAGAATGGTACGAGTGACAGTACAACGGATGTCTGTGGCAATTTAACATGTTTGTCAGACATGGTACTAGGGTGTCGGTGTAAGTACTACGGGTGTGTCTGACTTGGTAGGAGCGTGTCGGTATCAGTACAACGGGCGTGCCAGACATGGTTGTAGAGTGCCTGTGCCAGCAAAGCGGTTGTGTCAGACATGGTAGTAGGGTGCCTGTGTCAGTATAACGGGTGTGTCAGACATGGTAGTAGGGTGCAAATGTCAGTTGAACGGGTGTGTCGAACATGGTAGAAAGGTAAGTGTTTCAGTACAACGGGTGAGTCAGACATGGTAGAAAGGTACGTGTCTCAGTACAACGGGTGTGTCAGATATGGAAGTAGAATGCTTGTGTCAGTACAACGGGTGTGTCAGACATGGTAGTAGGGTGCTTGTGTCAGTACAACGGGTGTGTCAGACATGGTAGTAGGGTGCTTGTGTCAGTACAACGGGAGTGTCAGACATGGTAGTAGAATGCTTGTGTCAGTACAACGGGTGTGTCAGACATGGTAGTAGGGTGCTTGTGTCAGTACAACGGGTGAGTCAGACATGGTAGTAGAGTGCTTGTGTCAGTACAACGGGTGTGTCAGACATGGTAGTAGAGTGCTTGTGTCAGTACAACGGGTGTGTCAGACATGGTAGTAGAGTGCTTCTGTCAGTACAACGGGTGTGTCAGACATGGTAGTAGAGTGCTTGTGTCAGTACAACGGGTGTGTCAGACATGGTAGTAGAGTGCTTGTGTCAGTACAACGGGTGTGTCAGACATGGCAGTACAGTGCTTGTGTCTGTAAAAAGGGTGTGTCAGACATGGTAGTGGAGTGCTTGTGTCAGTACAACGGGTGTGTCAGACATGGTAGTAGAGTGCTTGTGTCAGTACAACGGGTGTATCAGACATGGTAGTAGAGTGCTTGTGTCAGTACAACGGTGTGCCATACATGGTAGTAGAGTGCTTGTGTCAGTACAACTGGTGTGTCAGACATGGTAGTAGAGTGCCTATGTCAGCATAACGGGTGTGTCAGACATCGTAGTAGGGTGCCAGTGCCAGTACAACGGGTGTGTCAGACATCGTAGTAGGGTGCCAGTGTCAGTACAAGAGATGTGTAACGCATGGTATGACTATGTAAGGTTTAGTACAACGGGTGTGTCAGACATGGCAGTAGAGTGCCACTGTCAGAACGACGGGTGTGTCACACATGGTAGAAGGGCGTCAGTGTCAGTACAATAAGTGTGTATGACATGGTAGTCGGGTGTATGTGCCAGTACAAAAGATGTGTCAGACATGGAAAGAGGGTGTTTGTGCCAGTACAAAAGCTGTGCCAGACATGGTTGTAAAATATTAGTTCATGTGTTGTACACCATAAGCAGCATTGTCACTCTCCTAGACTTTCAGAAAGTATATATTGAATACTAAGTTAGTGTTGAATGAAGATAAGTTCATTTAGCGAGGTCTAGAAAAGCTGAATCACGAGCCTTGGCGAGTGGTTCACGTTTTCATGCCGAGCAAATAACCTTATCTTTATTAAATACTTTCCTAGTATTATATTTATCTCATCACTTTCTGTCTTTATTTAAAAAATAAAACCACACTGAATATTACGAAAAAAATAAAATGATGTCACAAAAATCAACAAGATGACGTCATTATACTGCGGGTGTTTGCTTTATCACCACGGTGTTGAAATAAAGCAAAGTTTATTCCATTGGGGCTCATTTCGTCAATGCACGCAAGATGATGGGATAAGTAGTGGTATTAAGTACACATCAACCGACAATGGTAATAAACAATACGGAACGGGAAAACATAGACAAAACCAGTTAACATTGTTAATTTACGCAATTTTATCGATGTCAACTATTTATTTTAAGATAACAAGTCGATGTGTTCAGTCTAAAACAGACTATAAAAACAATTGTCACTGTGTAAGCATTGAGGAAAAGTGACAAGCACTCACTGTAAACCTTAAAAAAAATCAACACAATCCATAATATTAAAACAAATTAACAAAATTCACGATTTGTTTGTCGTTATTGTACTGTTAAAGAATAATTTAGCAATAAGTATGATTTAAACTTTTGTACAAATGATATTTAAATCGAACCAGTTAACTTACCTTCTTTGTCTCCTTTAAAGTCTTCAATCGCCTTTTCATTGATTGCTTGCTGATGGCGCTCAATGCCACCTCTTATGTGTTCCTCTATTTTTTGAACTCCATCATTGATCTTTTCTGATATCACAGTTCCAGCTTTATGTGCCTGATCTTCTAGTTCTTGAATAAACCCTTGTGTCCTAACATATATTGTCTGAACGCCATCAAGAGTCTTCTGTTCAATATGCACTCCGGCATCCTGCATTTTTAGTACTAATTTACTTTCGGCTTGTTGTGCCTTTCCTTGAATCACTTGTTCACCTTCCTCTATCGCTTCCTGTATTTTTTTCAACCCCTCTCTCAGATTCTTTTCTACTTCTGCTGTCAAGTGTTTACCCGCCGTTTTTGCTTGTTCAAGGGCTTGGTTGGCAGCTTTCATCAGTTCCCCAAATTCACATAGTGGAAGACTATCATTCTGCAGCTACATTCAAATAGAACGATTTAGAGTTTCATTAAAATATGTAATACAAATATATAAATGCATTGCAAAATAATTTTTCAAACAATTAAATTGATAAAAAATTGTCCTAACTCAAATGTTTACATAACTTATTGTCATTAACCCATTTTTGTTGTTTCTATGGCTTACACAATACGTACTCTACAGTAAGTACCATAAATGAATGGACAATCTTATTGTTAAGAAGTTTGTCTTTGGAATAATGAGACGGTGATACTGGCGGGTTATAGTCGCGGATTAACGCAACGCTTTTGTGGCAATAAATACGAATTCATGGTATTTTGCATGTTTATGATCAAATATCCTCCCTGGAAATATATATATTTTAATGTTTCAAAGACAACGTAATTTAAAATAACATAATGGTATGTTCTTGACGTGCAAATTATGATTAAGTGCGTGAGTAGTGAGTGCTGTACTGATCTAGTGAACTGCACGTCCAAAAAATATCGCGTCAGTTTTAAATATTTATTTACAAATAAATTCCTACACGAGCGTCAGGTCAGTTCGTCCTAGCTATGTATTCTGATCCTGTGTTTGGTACATTTTTTGTTAGACACAATTACATAAGGACGTCACATTGTGTAATAAATATGGAGTCTGCCCCGGACCGGAACGGCCTGGGTTTGATCCCCCTTAGGGGAGCGTTTTCAAGATCGTTCCAAAGACACCAAGTACTGGTTCTTCCCAGGTAACGGACTCGAGATTGTTTCAATTAGCCCAAGGCTCTTGATGCAATCGATCTAAAATTAAATAGGTTTAAACTAAACTAATCTGTATTTATATAGAGTGTCTTTACTCTTTAATGGTACGCTTATAGAAGGGAGCTCGGGAAATTACTTTAATTCACTAATCTAGAACTTATAAATTATATGTGAATTTTTTGTTATAAAAATGCATGTATATGCTACACTTGTATTTGATGCGAACTATATTATACCATCATTGATTTTGCCATATGTGTTCAAAAATATACATTATCTATTATGTACATGATTTTGGGACGTTGTACCCCTTTTTTTAATTAATTTGACTTTTATATATGGCTACAAACAACCAATTGGATCCATACCCTTAATGAAAAAAGTGAGTTTTGAAATTTATTAAATATTAATGCAATGAAGTATAAACACAACCAAAACACATTCACTCTTTATCCCTCTTGTTTTCATTTATAGTTGTTGCTTTTTTAAAATATTTCTTTTTTTCTCTGAAAAATGTATAGACACGTGCTTGTAGTTACTAAAGGAAGCTATGTTACTGATTTGTTTGGAAACAGAAAAGGCCCCGAAACGGTAAATCAATTTTCCGGGAACGCATTTCATACAGTCAGGATGAGAGAACCACCTCGATTTGTTGACAATACCATGTGTTTGGTTATATTAGTATTATACTTTTCATTTTGTGTAAGTGTGACTTGTACAACTATGCGATTTACTTTTATGAATGAAATGAGATAATTTCTCTTTTGAGAAAGAAAATAAATTCTTTTGCAATTTGAGTCACATTAACGAACATGTGCACAAATAGGGATAAAGATAGTAACAGGTGTGTCGTGAATGGAGAATGTTTATCTGGCAACGCGGATAAATGTTTTGAATGAACCAAAGGCGAGCCTGATAAGATGCTTCGTTGAGGCAGATACGCGTTTTCCCTCCACGTCTCTTACCAATTATTTTATTTATCCTGTCACATTATAGTATAACTAACTTTAATGTCAAGACTTACATAATAATATAATACAGTTCCGTGTCTTGACACACGACAACTTGCGTCCGGGTTTCGCCTTGTTTAAAACTGATGTTGTAAACTAACGCACAGTAAAAACTGCCTAAATCAATATTCATAACATATCAGTAATATCCTTAAACATTGTTTATAAGTGGATACTATCAAAACAAAACACTTATTCATCCAAAACACATTTAATTATTGAAAAAGGTAAATAAAACAAAAATCAATCTGACAAACCCATTAAAATGTTCTAGGGTCGGGGCATTTTTTAGGGTAGGTCGGGTTACCTGAAACAAACATATTTTTTTTTACGCCCTATCGTTATTTTAACTTTTACACATCTAAATTATACAGTGAAACATGTCCAAACCGAACCCGGTGAAAACCGAATCCCTGTCAAAACAGAAGGGCTGTGTCTGTCCCAATTGTTTTTCCTCCTTATATCATATATAAAAAAACTCTTTATAAACCGAACCCTGTCCAAACCGAATACCGAACGATTTTTTTACAAATATGATCTCATTTAACCTTAAAAAACCCTGAATAAACCGAACGGTGTATCCTGCCAGGTGTGACTTCGTGATACAGCAGACGCTTTAACCCGATTCCAGTGTTCATTCTGGGCCGAGTTACAGGCGGGCTGAAAGATTTTCTCGTGGGCGACAAATTATTACCATAATTATTTTCATGTTACTTTTACCATAATTATTTTCATGTTACTTTTATTACGTTTGTTACAATGTCAAAACATTTTAATTTTAGCTCGATTGTATCGCAGGCCTTAGGCTTATGTAGATAATATTGAAATATTGCCAGAATTTACTATATGTATAAATTAGGGATGGGACCGAATACTGAAATCAATATTCAAATATTCGTTTTAGATATTCGAATATATTCGAATATTTGTTTTGTAAATACTACTATATACGGCACTCTGAATATTTACCGATCCGAACTATGTATACTACGTGCACGTAGTTGTTTCACCTTGTTTCAGTGGTAAATGAGCGATATAACTTAGTGAGTGTTTGGCAAATATAAAGAAGTGTTAGATATTATTAAATGTATTTTGTTAATTAATTAATTAATTAATTTGTTAATCGTTCCGTACACAAATTTCTTTTTACATAGATTACACGTTGCCTGGTTTTTGTCTAATGACCGCGTAAAGTACTTCCAAGCACATGATGGTGGCATTATTTATTAATCAAGACTCTTGTATAATATACGGTGTTGATATAATGGAGAATAATTTACAAGTGACGTATATTAAGGTAGAAAGACCCTAATGGGACTTTTTTCAGACCTTGATTTTCTTCTTATCTTTGACAATTAAATCTATTATGAGACTAAACTGTGAAATATAAACAAAATCTAACCACATGTTTTGACAAAAATGCGATTTTTCTTATTATCCCTAATTTTTCTACTTCAACCTAAAATTCTGATGGGGTACACTTACAAAAATGACTGACATATTGTCAAAATGTATTTTATTTATTCCCGAATAGCTTTAATTTATACGTAAAAGGTGTACCTTATGAAAAAGTATAACAAACATAAGTACTACAGTTGACCAACAATACTTATTACATTAAATTTGGCTAAGCATATGGTAAAAAACAACAGATTTCAGTAAAAATACGCCAAACACCAATTATTGTATTTTTTAAACTTTTATTTCATAGTATGTCAAAATCAGTAATACCAAAATATAATATAACCTTATCTGAGAGGAAAAGGGTATAAATTGACATAGGTTCAACACAAAAATCTCAAGGTATAACAACTTGACTGAAGCAACCCTATGTTATAAAAGAAAAGAAAAATAAGACAAGCAAAAAAGCAAATATTTTCCTTCTATGTTAATTATTTTGTTCTCTTATAATTATAATCTATTAGCAGTATCGATATTAAATGAATTATTTTTGCATTAATGTTAAAGAAATAGTGTTTTGTGTAAACATTTTAAATACAAATGTTACTAGCTGAGGTTCACATATAAACAAATTCAGAAAAATAATAAACATTTTTTATAAGTGTGTGTTTCAGAAAATTCAATGGACATTTTCATTACATTGGGTTAACAAGTTTCAAAACACTGGCAAATCTGTGTGATAACTTCATCAAGACTCTTCTTGACGCTTGTGACTATTGGTAAAATGTCACTGTTTTTGTATAAAAAGGTGTCTCTTAGACCATTCTCATCATTTCGCCGATACATAATTTTCAGATGTTTTTTACAGCGGTAGATGTCAAAATTCCACAATGGAACAGGCCCAAGTTTACACCATGAACAGTATTTCAAATTATCCAACAGAACACCAAACTCGATCACCCGACGTCCCGCTCTCCACCCATCTCGACTGACTATGTTTCCAAGTTTTTGGTGTGAATGAATGTTATTTCACACCAAGGAGCACGTATCTCCTTCACGCAGATATGTTTTTATATACGAATAATTATGTTCAATAATACTAATAATCCTTGGACGTTTATTTATAACTATTTCAACTTAAGTGTAAGGAAATACACCAGAAATATCGCGAAAATGTCATGATTAAATGTAAACAGAAATTCCCAACAATGACGTCATTTGAAGGTATTCCCCATGTCAGGGTACCTTGTTTTTCTTCAAACTACATTTTTACTTTCATCGTAAAGTTAACCGATATTTCGCGAGTATTTCCGAAGTCATTAGGATCTTTCTACCTTAAGCTTGACCAAATCATGCTAATTTTGTTAAAGAAACTGATTGTCTGATAATGGATTCATTTTGATTGGTTTACTTAGAGAGTAATTGTTATTTACTGTTAACAAGTTAACCGTATAGATGTCACTTAAGGACAATAAACAACAATGTACGCCTTGTGCAAACTGTGAAACCGTTATAACAACATGGCCCAGTTTTGTTATTTGTGGATACAATGCGTTATATTCATGCCTCCTACAAACTGTTAATTCGCGGCCCTTGTAAAGACGTGGCCCCTCTGCCAATTATCAATTGTCGTTACTTGGACTTGTTTGGCATGTGTTGTAAAAACGTTACACTGCCCCCGATCACCTGCTAGGCAGTAAATACGACTGAAATTCATGTTAACTTTGCAATCAAACTGGAAAAAATATGATATTTTGTTAAAGAAATTTTGTTCTTTAAATAAATTTGAAAATCGAATATTCGTATTCGTTTTTTATAATCGAATATTATCCGATATTCAAATATTCGGTCCCATCCCTAATTTAAACTAATCAAAGCAGTTAACAATTGGTGATTTCTTTAAACAGATGTAAATAAGTTGTTCGTTCAATACATGGACTTGTTTGATTGATAATCTGAGTGTCGTTTTATGTACTAATACACATTTTGTACTTGCAAATAACAAAAATAAAACAAGAATAAAAGTGTAAACAAAAACATGTTTTTGTCTTATAATATACTCGAATTAACATACAAAATAGAACGTAGATTTTTAAAGGAAAATGACATTTAATAAAAAATCTGGATAACACCTCTGAAAACCGAACGATCAGCCCGGTCCCGACGCCGTTCGGTTTAGACAGTTTCTATTGTAGCTAGTACACAATCACTGGCCATGCAGATACAAGTTTAAGGCAATATTAAGAGAAATTCAAAAGAAAGGAAAAGCTGATCCTGCAGTTTTAATCAAATATTGTATTGCGAAGAATAAAAAGAAACAACGTTTCATATCATAAAAAATGAACATTGAATGATGTCAGGGCTACTAGGCGAGACACAAGGTCATGTGGTAAACTAGCCTAATAATGTTTATTGTTATTAGGCTTGAGGGCATGTGACAGGATAAATTGTCAAACGGAGCAGGCATCTAAGTGTGTTTGCACGAATAATGATATCAAACTTGCTATCTTGGGAAACTTTATACGTTTCAGGCGAACTCAAAACCAAAGTAAATCATTGTGTATTTATTCAAAATGACAATTCTCCCCCCGGAAAGAATAGATGGCAAATTCTGTTGAAGCCTCAGAATTGCCGCATTTTACATACCGTGTCGTAACTTTGTCTTTTATTAAAGGTACTACTTTTCAAAAGTCGCATAATATTAAGGATGCAGTAAAACATTTACATGCATATAAAACAAAAGGTCAAATAACAATAACAAAACAGGTAACGTATAAACTTACATTAGCTAGTTTAGCGTCTGCTATGGTTGCAGCCGGATCCTGTGCTAAGCACTGTGGGTCCACCAGTAATGTGGATAGTGTATTGAAATACTCCTTAAGATCAGCATCTGTAACCTTGCAGTTGGCTGTGTGGCGTACATCTCGGCCTATCTGACGGACCTACAGAAGAAAAGATGACTGTTATAATATAGGGCTAATCAATACTTATAATTTCAAATTTTATAGAACAATAAGTCTAGTCACAAACGATATGAAAAACACTGCCGTTAGCATATTGGATAAATAAGAAAAAAACGTTCTCTTATTAAGCTTATTTATTAATATATTACCTTTTCTAAAGGACATTGCTTGTCAGGTGGTGGAGGTGATAGGCAAGAGGAGGAGAGACATGTCGCGAAGTGTGTGCAGTTCAACATGACACTTATCACGCCATTGAAGTCAGACTCCTGAACCGAAGAAACGCCGCTATATCCGTCCGGAGGAAGATAGCACTTGCCAATTTCCCACGGATTGGTTGCCCATATTTCCGCTTTAGTAATTCGCCACGAAGGCCCATTAAACCTGTGTAACTTTTCGATATTCTGTTTCACTTGACCACATGTTTGGCACGGCTTGGGTTGCTGCGATTTGTGGAAAATACAGTTATTCTGTTTCTTCTTACAATACGGGGCTGTAGGACATGGTATAAGCTGTTCAATGGAGCAGTTTCCACAACTTTGACCAACATTGGTGTGGACCTTCTGGATCTCGCTGTCAACAAAGTTTGTCAGTCCTTCCTTCGTAATATTCAGAGCTATGAACGCTTTGAACCAGTTATTGGTTTCTTTTTCGGTAAAAACGTTAGTGTTGACAGGCATCCTGTTGTTAATAGAGTGCTTGTACGTTATAAAATGTTATGTGACTAGTACGCTAACGGACAGTCAAACGTTACAAGATATTATGACATTACATCACTTTCTACCTCGATCCTCTTATTATCTTTCACTCTGAGGTTATTATCTTTCACTGCGAACAAGTACTTGTTTGACTGCACGTCATTCGCCATCTGCAAGTAAAATAAGTGAATTTACAAAACTTGGTTCGGTTTCAAAAGAATCTGATCAAAAACTATAGCTAGACGTTAATCAATTGGTAGGTTTCAATTAGTTGTAATTAAACGACAGTTATGGACACACTGTGCATACACGTGTTGTCATACAGGTTTCATGAAGAAACAACAACAAAAAACAACAACAACAGTCAAACAAACAACTCAAAACCGCGTAAATGCCTTTCAAGAATGTTATATAACAGTGTCATTGTCTGTGTCAGAAATACGTAACAACGACAAAGAATATTTGTATTTCATAGATTAAGCCCATTTCGAAACGTAAGGAACAAGGAGCAAAGAGAACTATACTGGGTTCAACTATCCTTATTGAGAATGGAAAATGGAAATTGCTTCCTGCCATAACATTGTCATTTTACAAAACCTAACCTTGTTTAATTTGATATTGTGTTTATCAGAGGTATTGCATAGTTTTGTGTTCATACATTATAAATGATCAGCTGTTGTTAATATTCGTGTTACTTTTATTTATACATGTACATATATCCGTTTTTATTTTGAACAACTGTTTGTATTATATGGAAGTAACATCTTTGTTTGTTATTTAAAAACTCAAAATTTAGTTATTTTACAAGTTCTTACAAGTCACAACAAACTTTGAAAGTTTAAATAAAATGTTCTCGCTAGGATTTCAAAACATGGAGTCCAGGACTCCTTCCTATGAAAAGTTAGCGTCCCAGTATCTAATCGTCAAAACAGACCCCTACCCCACCCACTTAAAAACACAACTACTACAACAATTCTTTGCGTCAAAAATCTTATTTAAACAAACTGTTTATTAACTACCCGCAATTAAACAATTAAATAGGATTTTAATTATTTAAAAGGAACAACTCAACATTTTTTATAAATTGGAATAAAAAGAAAAGAACGCCGACATTTATGTACTTTCACTTTCGACAAGTACTATAAACTGTCGCTAACTTTCATTCAAATGTTGCCTCAGCCAAAGTGTTTGCATATAATCCGTGTACAGTGATGATTTTTAATAGCTATTTTATTGATTAACACTATTAGTTGTAGTTTTTTTAACAAATGAAGACGCAAGCTTGACGCGATTGGTGTACGCAAATTGTCAAGTTACACCTATTCATCTTAATTCTTATAATTTGTAAACTATTCATTTCTCATAAATAAAAATTATATTGCTTTCTTTAAATTTGTAGCAATTTATTAAAAACGCGGGTGTTTTATAACACGCACATAAAATAACGCATACCTAACGGGAAAGTGTTACAAATCACTTACACCTTTACTAATTCAAATTAGATTGAGGGCGTGATAAACTTTCTATCGACGACACTCATTTGCATACGCGTTCTTATTGGCTGACTGGTTAGCTGTAGTTAAGCTGACACTGCCTGCGTCTTGATTTTATCGTTAATTGACACACTGGTGCAGAAGGGGAATGTGTTTATTGCCTTGTTTATTGCCGAGTAAGCGTTCTTTGTCTTGGGAAAATATGCGTATGCCCGAGAAAAGGGTTGCGTCCTGGAATCTAACACCAAGATTTATGGCGTCCTTTTCATAGAAGTATGCGTCCAAATACGCCGAATTACGAGTTACCGAGAACTCAACTTTACTGTTGTTTGTTAATTCAAGTTGACTGTTAGTATTTTCTTGCACGACATTAACCGATGTTTCTCGTGTTTTATTTAGAATATCCTCTAGGTCGCCAAAACTTAACAGTGTATATTTGCGTTTAATCTGTCTGCAAATAAATGAAGCTAGTGCTTTATAAACCGTTTACTAGGATGGTCAATGTTTTTATATTATACAGAATACAATAAAACAATTTTTTCTGGCCTAAGGATCCAACAAACATTAAATACTTAGACAATTGAGTCATTGTATTCTTATAATGACCTTATAATGACCTTAATTCTCCATTCTAATATTTACAATTTACAGCATTTATATGATTTTAATACATTTTTAAATAATGTGTATATAGCATCGAGATCATTTATCTCTATAAATACACCTCAGAAGTTGAAATGCGTGTTCTGCATCACCAAATATTCTCTGTATAAGGCATGTGTCGATATTTTCTATTCAAATTCATGGCTGTTTGGTTTTAGTTTTTTAAGTAGGTTAGACAATACACTTTCGCTTGTTGAATTGTTTGAAAGTTGGTACAACAGCAAATCTTAAGTTATAACAACCATTTATTTAAAGTATGCCAACACATTACAGTATCAAAAATTAACACTTATTCAAAGTAGTGCAATCGATTATGCATATTAAAATGTGTATGTACGATTTTATAAACAGAAATAGTGTCATAAATACAATTAACAAAATAGTTCATTAACATATATTTATATTTAAAATGGAATAAAAGTTAAGAACAACTGTTGCTTTTAAACGCACAATAAGCTAGTTTTTAATCACTAAATAGTTTTCGTCAATACAAGCGGAAACTCACATTCAAATGCATGTATATATGTTGATTGACAATTGGTTTAGATATAGAAATAATTAAACTCTAGAGACATCATCAGGAGAGAAACCCTTATTACCATCCGCATGTTACACAACACTAATAAAGGATGCAAAAGTAGACAGTAGTACATGTACTAGTTGATTTATTTCATATTAAAGTGTTTCCTTCGTCATTTGTATGTCTTTCTGTTCGCTTTCAAGTTTTATTGTCACTTTCACATGCTTATTTTGAAAATAATTGATAAAATATTTTAGTATACGACTTATATTGGGTTCCTGCAGCAGACCATTTGTATTTAGCCAGATGTCATGTTACAGCTTACATCTTACTGTATAAAGTCTCAAATTATGATAATTGGTCTGTTGTTCCAAGTGTCCATCTGTTAACCAGGCGCATTATGCATTAATGTTCGGTAACATGTTCATGCATTCACTGAATCTTGGGGAAAGGTACTTCGCCATTTCAATGCAAATACTTGTTTTCTATAACACAAAATTGCTTCAAATTTTATAAGCAATCAATTACTAGTGAAATACCGCTTACACCGCTTACTTTGAAGTTTGACTACGTGTCCAGGGTAACAGTATTTCAGGGTCTGAGTTTTAGAAAATGTCTACTCTTCAGTTACACACTGGTCTGTCAGGAGCAGAAGGATGAAAACACACTTTCTATTTTCTCTGGTTAAATTTATTATTTTTCGTTGAAATTAGGCACACAAGTAAATTAACAGATAAGCTTTTGGCATATTAAAAATGAATGTTGTAAAACACCATTTACCCTTGTTTTGAAATAAAATATTTTGTTGTCTGCTAGAAAATTCACATTTCCCTGGAAAAGATAATCCAACCCACAAAACGGTCATGAACTTTACACAGCCAGTAGAAAGCTGCTGACTCAATGCAGTATTTACATCCTGGGTCTCATCTGATAGATGGCAGGAGAAGAAAGTTGCAGTTTTCACTGCTGTTTTGTTCAAACGCGCGAGTCTCTGTTTATAAAACTGACTGCTCTTATCAGCAATCACTGTCTGATAAGCTCAGCCCACTCTCCGAATGTAGGTTAATCGCTTTACTACTGCAAAATCAGAGAAGTGGACCCCCCCCCCCCCCCCGGCGTTTAAATCTTTGTCTGTTTTGGCTGAAAATGATGTTTTTTGGCGTTCGACATTTACATGCTCTGCAACTAACTAGTAATGCTTGCTAGAATGACCGAAACATTTAAATATAAAATACCGTTGTTGATTCTCCCAAGGCAAATAAATATGATGTAATGTCAATGTGTCACTGCAAACTTTTACATTTAATTACTGTTATACTACTAAAGTTCCTTGACATGAACATGCATTCTATACATTTTGTAATGTTATGTTCATATAAAAAGTTCAATACGTACGTTAAGCTACGTAGGAACTGACTTTGCTATACACTGTGTGTTTTATTTATGTAGCATGGGTTTTATTTATTTTAATAGATTCAAAAGAGACCTGAAATAAACATATAACAATTATAAAGTAATATTTAACTAATGTAATACATTGTCAAATTGTAGTCAATTTAAATGCAATACAACACAATACAATTGTTTGGACAGGTCAGGGAGGGAATACCTACCAGAGCACCAAATCTAATCATAAAAATACAAAAGTATACAACAATATCAACTCCTTCTCTTTACATCTGACTTTGGAATGAACACACAATTTTCACCTTTCACACACCATTCACTCACTCATCCATAATTCAGCCAATCATATTCATTTAAAACAAGATAATACTTGCTGGTCAATATTGGAAAAAGGATTAGTGCAAAACTGGTTTTTTGGCTATTCTTCTAACAGTAAAGTTTAAAGCAGTGTTCTCACTGTAAAACGTGTTATTGATTAATTAAGCTTTTGTGACTATATTACAGTTGTATGTGGCACATTTTAAAATCTACAATAGGTACTCTATGTTACATTTATTTATATGTAGCAGAGACAAATTATATTGCATATTGCAATAGTTTATGTATAATTATACATGTTGTTATATATCAATTTGCAGGAAAGCAGAAATATGACTTTTCAACATAAGAGTGCATGTCGTTTGACTATTGTTTAGAAATCAGCAATCTGTTTAAATACTGACTGGAGTACTTTCATCATCTATGAAAATAAATGCATGTAACTTTCATACTAGTTTAGATTCGCCGCTTATCTGAAGCATGTAACACAATTTGAACAAAAAGTGTTAATGATTAACCAGGAACAAATGCCATCACCGACAACCTTCTCATGTGACCTTTACGGGGAATACCAACTAGCATTAAAATAGTACCAGTCGAATCCCCATCGTTCTAAAATTAGACCATGGAAAAACCTTTAAGGTTTCCCGCTAAACCTTAAATTTAGCAATTATGCAACTGCTGTGTATCGATGTTAATCGATTCTTCAGAAATGTTATCTAATTATGATGTATTTCGAACTTACAAATATAAATATCAGGCTTGTCTTACAAAACTACATGAAACACTACTGAAATTAAACACTATAATAGCTAACTAAAATGTTTGTGTAGATAACCACATTGAGTAATTCGTGTGTCAAGTCTAAAGAAAACTATTCTTGTTGTAAACGGCGTATTAAACCATGACACAATTACGTACAATCTAACTGCATTGATTGTAAGTATTACAATGAAACGTGGTACCGTTTTACTAACAATACTTACGTATTACGTAAGTTTTAGCGTAAGTTGACTAGTTACTAATAACTTACGTATTTCGTAAGTGCGTTTTACTAACGTTGCGTAAGTTAGCTTTCGTACGTACGTGAAAATAGAGCGTAATTCTTCAATATGGTGGAGCGCGATGTAAACAAACAGCAACAACAATCTTTTTGACAGACACTATAATTTTGATATGGAAGGTATTAAATCGCAAATGATGCTGGCCCAAATTGGAAATAAATGTCTTAGTGTACTCTAACGGAGAGCACCATTCCACTCTGTAAAGGAAACTTGGGTTTCATTGACACTATAAGGACAACGTTGACAAAATCGAATCTGGAATCAGTAATCCCCAATGGAAAAAGTGGGAAAAAAGGTAATCCTTATGTGGGCATACATATTGTATTTGCTCTTGATCTATTTGAATCTCTATAATACTGTTATTATGTAATTTATCTTGATTGAAGCATATACTGCAATGTATTCAGTGTGAATCTACATTAATGCTTAAAGGGACTTGTTCACAAATTGATGCATTTTTTTTAAGTTTGCCATTATGTCTTAACTTGACATATTTAAGAATCAGAACTAAAGAATTCAAGTATAATAATAAGAACATGATATTTTTTTATGAAAAGAAAAAAATATTGGTCCCACCGGGGTTTGAACCCGGGATCTCCGAATAAAAAGGCTACCGCATTAACTAATCGGCCATTGCGATCTCTGTATTCATCTTGAAATGATTTACGTAATGTAATTGATCCACGTGTTGTCAACAATTTTAACGAAATCTACAGAAACACTCCAAATTATTCTATCGTTAAGCGTTACAAACGCTTTATAATTTTATCAATTTCAACTGATGTGTACTCATAAACGAAACGGTATTTACAGTATATTTCTATGTCCGTAGTGTTATTTCGCTCCCTTGTATTCAATGCTCTTTTATTTTTGGAATCTTTGACAAAAAGTTGAAAAAAATGTCAATTCGTCTGTCTGTGAACAACAGGTCCCTTGAATTCAAGTGTGTCATTATTAGTTCTCATTTGTTCATGTTTGTATTGAACAAAAAATCAACAACCAAGCTGCAAGCTTTTTAAAAAACTAGATACACAAATTATAACACACCAAATGGAAATAAGTGAAAATTGGTTTATTTTCTGTATTGATAATAATTTTAGTTTGAAATTCAGCTATGATTATTTGAGTTATACATGCATGGGTTCATACCTATATATAGGAAAAATAAAAAAGAATTTCGTATTTACCATGGCGCATCTGAAATTCGAATATATAAAGAAAATGCAACCATTTCCATTTGGTGCGTTATAACTTGTTGAGTGTATTTATAACTGTTGTACATTATAATGCAGATGATGTTTCAGTTGATCAAAGCAATTGATGCATCTGATGTTTCAGTGGATCAAAGCAATTGATGAAATGTCCGTCTTAGGTTTTCCTGAGGTCGATTCATTACGAACATTATGTTTGATTATTGATTGATTTACTTTAATGTTATTTTAATGTTCAGCAAATCCGATGCCATTGAGGCATTATAGTTCATAATATATTACATTAATGTCAATTTAATGAATTTATTGAGAATACAGTTGATATCAAAAATAGTATATGTGTAGATCAATTTTGTTTTCAAATTGGAAATAGATCTAATAAGGTTGTTTTTTCTTTTACAGACATGTGTGTGCCTGTCATCAAAGCCAAGAAATGCTAACCAGTGAATGTTTTCACAGTCAACGCAGTCAACTGACACAACAGATATTAAAACAAAGACATTACAAAGCTATTACAAGGATAAGAGAAATGTATATATAATACTATATATTATCCTGGT
The DNA here is from genome assembly GCA_027627225.1 of Congeria kusceri. Taxonomy (NCBI): domain Eukaryota; kingdom Metazoa; phylum Mollusca; class Bivalvia; order Myida; family Dreissenidae; genus Congeria; species Congeria kusceri. The sequence goes on along the minus strand of CM051038.1, from coordinate 6,546,141 downwards.
GGAATCAGTTACGGACGATGTTAACAATCAAATGAAGCATTTTCGTTCATTAAGCTCTAAAGGATGCAATGTTTTATTCACATATAAAACTGTTCACAGTTTTCTAAATTATAATACAGCAAAATACATGTTATTTTGTTTATAACTTGTGAAAATAACAACAAACATGGCGGTACCCATTTCTAACCTAAACGAGATTGACGTCATCAGTTTCGGACTGTGTACAGGGTATGTGCAAAAGTGAGTCTATAGCAAGCTGATGACACATTTTTAAACTATGCAACTCTTTTTATTGTCGTTTTCTTTCATTAGGTAAAAAACAACAATAAACCTTTTTGTAAAATTATGTCTCAATTTGGTTGATTCTCCACACTGCAGTATAAGAACGCAAATACGTCGACTTATATTGGAATTAAATAAGAAAAGGCAAGTAGTATTTATATTGGGGAACTGAACTTCAAGTCTTGTTAGGTGAATATGAAACCTCTTAGCAACACATTCTACTGGTATACTCATTTTTAACCAATGTGTAGAGATCTGTCATGTAATATGTCAACCTATGTTATTTTTTTATCAGGTTCATAATGCTGTAATAAAATTAGTATCGATCGTGAACGTAACAATTTATAACGAATATGTAGGTGATAAATAACCTTGTTACCGTATTTTGGAAACACCATGTACCAAACGGGGTTTAAATTACGTCACATTGAAACATAAATGACTGACATCAATTCGTGGAAATTGAGATTTTGTCCAAAAATAATAAAAATATGGGAAAATATTGAGAAGCATAAAATAGACATAAGGAAAGGTAGTATTTTTATACTACCTTCGAATTTTAATGCATTTTTAACTTTCTGATCTCCATATATGCGAATTAAATGATTCTGACCACGAAACTCCGCCCTGTTGACAAAGTGTGCAAAAATCATACATCAAATTCCGTTTAACGATAGGTTATTACGATGTCAACAAAAACCGTCTGAAACTCATGTACGTCCGAAACTGATGCCGTGACGATATATAATAAATGCTACATACTTAGCTTTATTTTTTAAGGCTTTATGCTTATAAAAACATGCTGATGTCCGTTTCCGGGAAGAATCAGTCCTTAGTATAGAGAAAGATCTTTAGGATGCGTAATGTAATGTAGTTAATAAGATGTGTATTCGCACCGATCTCGTCGACTATAGGTTACGCATGCGCAAATAGACTATAGGTTACGCATGCGCAAATAAATTCCTTCATTGTTACATATAAAATATTCAATGTTTGATCTCAATTTTCACCATGACCAAGTGACTTCCCCATATATCACCATAATTGTTGGAAAGATAAGGCCATGACCTTTTGAAAAAAACAGCATGTCAAAAATTTCTATACGTTGTAACTCAAAATATTTACCTTAGAATAAACACACCGGTTTTGACAGGCTTGGGGGCTGCCATTTTGTGCATGAATACATGGGCCAAAAGTTATGAAGCTGGGAACCATTTAAGATAAAGTAGTGCCTAAACTGTCTTTTTTTCTTACATATATACCTTTAATTTGATACCAAAAATATATCATTTAAACTGTATTTAAAAAAGCATATGCATTATACACTGAACCCTATGTGTTTATTATCTAACTGACAGCCGTTTTGGTGTAATTTGACCTATATCCCTTTATACGGCAATGTTATGCGTCTGCCTGCGTGATACAGTTTTAGATATTTATGGAAGACCAGACTGTCCGTATAAACGAGCTAATATATTTATTAAAGGGACACATCTGATCTCAATCGATGTAAAATAAAATACAGTGTATAAAGTTTATTAAAGGATAAATATTGACACGGCTAGTAAGACTATCGATTATATTAAGTAATTAAAACAATAATTAAAAGGGAGAATAATTTGAACACTATAATAGAGTATAGGCAATTTGTAAGCCACGTTTTTGTGGACTAAATCTTTTAATATAATTTACGAAATATTGTAATTGTTTTAATATCTAGAAATGCACAATCGTACTAGTTCAAATATATTTTTTCAAAGACAATTGCGACATTCCTGTCAAATGAAACACACTGGTTCGGCAGTGGTCTCATGTTCGACCCTATTAGCTCTGTCAATAGAGTACCCTCCATGTAAACGAAAGGTACCGGGTTCGATCTGGTTAGCTCTGTCGAGAGAGTACACTTTATCTGAAGGTGAGGACCCGAATTCGGTCTGTTCAGCTCTGTCAGTAGAGTACTCTCCATGTAAACGAGAGGTCCCTGGTTCGGACTGGTTAGCTCTGTCAGGAGAGTACTCTGCATGTACACGAGAGATCCCGGGTTCGGTCTGGTTAGTTCTGTCAGGAGAGTTTTATCCAAGTAAACGAGAGGTCCCGTATTCAGTCTAGTTAGCTCTGTCGGGAGAGTACTCTCCATGTGAACGAGAGGTCCCGGGTTCGGCCTGGTTAGATCTGTCGGGAGAAAGCTCTACATGTAAACGTGAGGTCCATGTGTTCGGCCCTATTAGCTCTGTCGGGAGAGTACGCTCCATGCAGACAAGAGGTATAGGATTCGGTCTGGTTAGCAATGTAGTTAGTACTCTTCATGGAAACGAGAGGTCTCGGATTCGGCCAGGTTAACGCTGTCGGGAGATTACTCAACATGCACAGGAGAGGTCCCGGCTTCGGCCTGGTGAGCTCTGTCGGGAGAGTATTATCCATGTAAACGAGAGGTCCAGGTTTCTCTCTGGTTAGCTCTGTCGGTAGGGTAAACTCCGTGTAAAAGAGGGCCCGGGTTCGGCCTGTTTAGCTATGTCGGGAGAGTACTCACAATGCAAATGAGAGGTCCCGGGTTCGGCCTGGTTAGCGATGTCGGGAGAGTACTCACAATGCAAACGAGAGGTCCCAGATTCGGCCTAGTTAGCGATGTCGGGAGAGTACTCACAATGCAAACGAGAGGTTACGGATTCGGCCTGGTTAGCTATGTCGGGAGAGTACTCACAATGCAAACGAGAGGTCCCAGATTCGGCCTGGTTAGCGATGTCGGGAGAGTACTCACAATGCAAACGAGAGGTGCCGGGTTCGGCCTGGTTAGCTCTGTCGATAGAGTACTATCCATATCCATGTAAACGAGAGGTCTCGGGGTCAGACTGGTTAGCTCTGTCGATAGAGTACTTACCTTGTAAACGAGAGGTGCCGGATTCGGACTGGTTAGCTCTGTCGATAGAATACTTTCCATGTAAACAAGTGGTGTCGGGTTCGGTCTGGTTAGCTCTGTCGAGAGAGTAGTGTCTATGTAAACTAGAGGTCTTAGATTCGGCCTGGTTAGCTATGTCGAGATAGTACTCTCCATGTAAACAAGAGGTCCCGGATTCGACCTGGTCAGCTCTATCGGGAGAGTACTGTTCATGTTAACGAGAGGTGCACTCTGTCGAGAGAGTACTCACCATGTAAACGAAAGGTCCCGAATTCGGCCTGTTTAGCTCTGTCGGGAGAGTATTTTTCATGTACATGTAAATGAGAGGTATCGGGTTCGGCCTGGTTAACGCTGTCGATAGAGTACTCACCATGTAAACGAGAAGTCACGGCTTTGGTCTGGTTAGCTCTGTCTGGAGAGTACTCTCCATCTATACGAGCACCCGGGTTCGGCCTGGTTAGCTCTATCGGGAGAGTCATACCTATCTTCCCGCCTCTGCATTAATTATTGAGTTTTATATATTACTGAAAAACCAGAAAGTATGTACATGTATAATCGAACTTAGATATTTATTAAAAGGGGCGCTGCTGTTCTCAATCGATAAAAAATACGACATAAAGTTTATTAACAAATGAAAAGTCAAAATATAAATTAAAACCGTGAAACGTGAACTGTTTTTATTTAACATTTAAGTCAATTTCGGCCTTGTTAGCTATGTCCGGAGAATACCCTTCATGAAATCGAGAGGTACCGGCCTCGGTCTGCTTAGCTCTGTCGGGAGAGTACTCTAAATCACATTACTCAATTCGGAACATAAGCAGCTCTGTATAACAGGGAATTGTTCACAGATTGTTGTACTTGTTTAAATAATCTCTTAAACCACATAACTGGATAAATTAAAGCATCATTGTTAAAAAGCTTAAGTATTATAACACGAAACGAATCAACAAAAACGTAAAGAAAAACAATACAGACTCCACCGGGGTTCGAACCTATGACGTCCGGATTAAACGTCAAACACGTTAACCGCTCGGCCAGTACAATTTGAGTACTAGTGCGCGCATTGTTTTTCTTTATCTAAGTAATACAAGTGTTTTCAACAATTTCAACCAAAACAACATAAACTCACTAAATTGTTGAAATATTTAGCTTTACAACGCTTTATAATTAAAAAAAAAAATGAAACGGTAGTTCCAGTATATATGTCAGGAGTGCTTTTTCGCTCATGCATATACCATATCATTTTATTTATCGAATCTGGAATAATCCGTTTGAAAATTGTCAATTGGTCAATATGATAACAAATCCCTTTAAAGATGTATATTTGATTGTTATAGATTTATTTCATGTCTTTTCAGATACTCATTAACAGAAAATCTTTTTATGTAACATAAATAAACGTCAATTATTTCTCTTAACACAAAATGTAAATATATATCTTCTGTCGATATCTTTCGATCTGACCCCACTAGACGCTGTGTATACATGCATATAATTGTTCGCTGCGTAGCGAATTATTATTTTTGTTTTAAATTTCACTCTTAATACGCATTTCTTCACATAGGTTATTCTCAACATTTATTATAATATTATTTTCAAAATATACTGACATCACTAGACTCAATTGATGGTTTAGCATTAAAATTATCGTGCAAAACCGTACAGTCCCTCTTTAACTTATTATATCGCGGTTGAGTTCCATGCAGGCGGGTGGGTTCTATGCAGTCGGGCGAGTTCCATGCAGGCGGGTGTTTTCTAGGCAAGCGGGCGAGTTCCATGCAGGTTCGGGCGGCTTCCGTGTCGGCGGGCGAGTTCCATGCAGGCGGGAGAGTTCTAGACAGGCGGCCGAGTTCCATGCAGGCGGGTGAGTTCCATGCAGGCGGATGAGTTCAATGCAGGCGGGCGAGTTCTAGACAGGCGGCCGAGTTCCATGCATGCGGGTGAGTTCTAGGCAGTCGGGCGAATTCAATGCAGGCGGGCGAGATCTAGGCATTCATTTGTGTTCTAGACAAATCGGGCGGGTTCCATACATGCGGGCGAGTTCTAGGCAGTCAGGTGGGTTCTAGACAGGCGGGCGAGTTCCATGCAGGGGAGCAAGTTCCATGCAGACGAGAGAGTTCCAGGTAGGCTGGCGAGCTACAAGCAGGCTGGCGAGTTCCAGGCAGGCGGGCGAGTTCCATGCAGGCTGGCGAGTTCCATGCAGGCGGCCGATATCTAGGCAGTCAGGTGGGTTCTAGACAGGCGGGCAAGTTTCATGCAGACGGGCGAGATCCATGCAGGCGATCGAGTTCCATGCAGACAGGCGAGTTCCAGGTAGGCTGGCGCGATCCATGTACGCGGACGAGTTTTACGCAGGCGGGCGAATTCCAGGCCGGCGGGCGAGTTTCATGCAGGCGGCCGATATCTAGGCAGTCAGGTGGGTTCTAGACAGGCGGGCAAGTTTCATGCAGACGGGCGAGATCCAGGTTGGCGGGCGAGTTCCAGAATGGTCGGAGGGATCCAGGCAGACGGGCGAGTCCGGGCAGGTGGGAAGATTATAAATTGAGTTTTATCTCATAAAGCGAAAACTGTTTTCCCATTATATATACACGTACTTATAACTGTTATTACATGTACATGTATACGCCATTTATCTTCATTTCAGATTTTTTCAAGAAATTACTCCCTTTAGGCCCTTTTCGTTGACATAGTCCCTTTAAAAAACTGGAATTTTATAAATGGATTTTCTGACACCAACATGAATTGTTAAAAGATTTGGAAACACACTTTGCAAAATAATTCCAAGTGTGTTAATAATCAGTATTTATCGTGCAAATTGTCCAAATTAGTATTGTTTCGATAGTAAGTTCCAATGTTGACTCATTTTCAATTTAAGTTAAGAATAGCTTTCGATTTTGTATGAATAAAGGTCAAGGTTAAACTTATTAAGCGTGTGCAATACTTTTCGTCAATAATTTTGAAAACGTGTGCTTTGATCACAGTAATACAATTTCTTGTTAATTAACTTAATTAAGTCATGCTGGTCTAGCGGTGAGCGGAGTGACGGAATTTAAAATCGGTGTTCGTAGGTTGCAGCCTTGTTATTGCATTCTTTTCATGACCGACGATTTATGTCGGTTACTGCTAATCATGTGGTTTTTGTATATAAGATTTTATTTTTATTTTTTTGTGAAGAATTCGAACATAAATCTGAGAGTAAAATTCCATAAACATATTTTTTTCATTTTCACATTAATATTTGACTCAAAGTTTTCATGTATTCAACTGGTACAAATTCAAGTTGTATCGGACGTAAGTTAATATAAATTGTCGACATTAATACATTTATGAACGTGTGCACAATACTAAATTAAAAGGTGAGATGCGATACAACGTGAAATAATTAGTTCCACATGTATGTAATAGTAAAACGTAATGAAACAGGCCTGCGTGTTTAAAGTCAATTGTCGCTAGTTTTGGCGTGTAATGCGTAACATAAATAGGTTGGTACATCTAACAGAACCGCACTTTTTGGCTAATAATTATTCGATTGTTATCAAATACAAACTATGACAGTCACAAATTCATGGCAAATACGGTAGTAGTTGTATCTAAAGGGACCTGTTCACAGATTTACAATTTCCAAAATTGTTGTCACAGATGCCAAAATAAAAGTAAACTGTATATAAAGAAGCAAAATCGCGCTACTGACATAGAAATATATTAAAAATAATGTTTCGTTCATGAGTTATAATCAGTTGAAATGGATGCTATTATAAAGCGTGGAGTACATAGGCTGTTTTTGTTGAAATTGTTAAAAAACACGCGAATTACACGGCCGTGTACTAGTATATAAATCAGATTAGTCGTCTGTGGTAACACTATTTGTGGCCGAGCGGTTTGCGCGTTAGACTTTTGATCAGGAGTTCGTGGGTTCGATCCTCTGTGGTGGCATTATTTGTGGCCGAGCGGTTTCCGCGTTAGACTTTTGATCAGGAGTTCGTGGGTTCGATCCCCTGTGGTTGCACTATTTGTGGCCGAGCGGTTTGCGCGTTAGACTTTTGATCAGGAGTTCGTGGGTTCGAACTCCTGTGGTGGCACTATTTGTTGATGCTTTTCTTGTTATAATACATAATATTTCGTTCGATATTTCAAATGCTTTAGTTTCTCCAGTTTGACCATTAAATGGCATATTTACAAAAATACAAAAATATGTAAACAAGTCCCTTTAATGTCATATCCGACACATACAAAACAAAATGGCACCAAAAGGAAGGCATACATTATGTAACGCTCCGCGAGTTTAACATCCCGTGCGTGTATACTGTTTATTAGATGTCAAGCACTTAGGCCGGAGTTTTTTTTATTTACTGGTTCTCGGACATGTTAAGAAAAATGTCCGGTTGGAGAAGGAAATCAAATAAACATAAAAAATAGCACAGACTTGAGTAAATTAATGACTAGAATTTCACACATGGAAATAAACAGTGATATTAAAATCGTTAAAATGAATAATATACATGTAACACAACATTAACTTAATAACTGCATGATAACAATGACATTACTACCAATAATAGTAACATTAAAAGGTAATGTTTATCATATAAAAATACTATTAAATTTTGCAAATATGCTCAGTCTTAAACACAGTAGCCGTACGTCAGATATCGCTGGACAGGGGCCATACTATATGTATAACAGCATGTTTATTGAAGTGAGCCGTACGTCAGATATCGCTGGACAGGGGCCATACTATATGTATAACAGCATGTTTATTGAAGTGAGCCGTACGTCAGACATCGCTGGACAGGGACCATACTATATGTATAACAGCATGTTTATTGAAGTGAGCCGTACGTCGGATATCGCTGGACAGGGGCCATACTATATGTATAACAGCATGTTTATTGAAGTGAGCCGTACGTCAGATATCGTTGGACAGGGGCCATACTATATGTATAACAGCATGTTTATTGAAGTGAGCCGTACGTCAGACATCGCTTGACAGTGGCCATACTATATGTATAACAGCATGTTTATTGAAGTGAGCCGTACGTCGGATATCGCTGGACAGGGGCCATACTATATGTATAACAGCATGTTTATTGAAGTGAGACGTACGTCAGATATCGCTTGACAGTGGCCATACTATATGTATAACAGCATGTTTATTGAAGTGAGCCGTACGTCAGATATCGCTGGACTGGGGCCATACTATATGTATAACAGCACGTTTATTGAAGTGAGCCGTACGTCAGATATCGCTGGACAGGGACCATACTATATGTATAAAAGCATGTTTATTGAAGTGAGCCGTACGTCAGATATCGCTGGACAGGGGCCATACTATATGTATAACAGCATGTTTATTGAAGTGAGCAGTACGTCAGATATCGCTGGACAGGGGCCATACTATATGTATAACAGCATGTTTATTGAAGTGAGCCGTACGTCAGACATCGCTTGACAGTGGCCATACTATATGTATAACAGCATGTTTATTGAAGTGAGCCGTACGTCAGATATCGCTGGACAGGGGCCATACTATATGTATAACAGCATGTTTATTGAAGTGAGCCGTACGTCAGACATCGCTGGACAGGGGCCATACTATATGTATAACAGCATGTTTATTGAAGTGAGCCGTACGTCAGACATCGCTTGACAGTGGCCATACTATATGTATAACAGCATGTTTATTGAAGTGAGCCGTACGTCAGATATCGTTGGACAGGGGTCATACTATATGTATAACAGCACGTTTATTGAAGTGAGCCGTACGTCAGATATCGCTGGACAGGGGCCATACTATATGTATAACAGCATGTTTATTGAAGTGAGCCGTACGTCAGATATCGCTGGACAGTGGCCATACTATATGTATAACAGCATGTTTATTGAAGTGAGCCGTACGTCAGATATCGCTGGACAGGGGCCATACTATATGTATAACAGCATGTTTATTGAAGTGAGCCGTACGTCAGATATCGCTGGACAGGGGCCATACTAAATGTATAACAGCATGTTTAATGAAGTGAGCCGTACGTCAGATATCGTTGGACAGGGGTCATACTATATGTATAACAGCACGTTTATTGAAGTGAGCAGTACGTCAGACATCGCTGGACAGGGGCCATACTATATGTATAACAGCATGCTTATTGAAGTGAGCCGTACGTCAGATATCGCTGGACAGGGGCCATACTAAATGTATAACAGCATGTTTATTGAAGTGAGCCGTACGTCAGATATCGCTGGACAGGGACCATACTATATGTATAACAGCATGTTTATTGAAGTGAGCCGTACGTCGGACATCGCTGGACAGGGGCCATACTAAATGTATAACAGCATGTTTATTGAAGTGAGCCGTACGTCGGATATCGCTGGACAGGGACCATACTATATGTATAACAGCACGTTTATTGAAGTGAGCCGTACGTCGGATATCGCTGGACAGGGGCCATACTAAATGTATAACAGCATGTTTATTGAAGTGAGCCGTACGTCAGATATCGTTGGACAGGGGCCATTCTATATGTATAACAGCATGTTTATTGAAGTGAGCCGTACGTCAGATATCGCTAGACAGGGGTCATACTATATGTATAACAGCATGTTTATTGAAGTGAGCCGTACGTCAGATATCGCTGGACAGGGGCCATACTATATGTATAACAGCACGTTTATTGAAGTGAGCCGTACGTCAGATATCGCTGGACAGGGACCATACTATATGTATAACAGCATGTTTATTGAAGTGAGCCGTACGTCGGACATCGCTGGACAGGGGCCATACTTAATGTATAACAGCATGTTTAATGAAGTGAGCCGTACGTCAGATATCGCTGGACAGGGACCATACTATATGTATAACAGCATGCTTATTGAAGTGAGCCGTACGTCGGACATCGCTGGACAGGGGCCATACTAAATGTATAACAGCATGTTTATTGAAGTGAGCCGTACGTCAGATATCGCTGGACAGGGACCATACTATATGTATAACAGCATGCTTATTGAAGTGAGCCGTACGTCAGATATCGTTGGACAGGGGCCATACTATATGTATAACAGCATGTTTATTGAAGTGAGCAGTACGTCAGATATCGCTGGACAGGGGCCATACTATATGTATAACAGCATGCTTATTGAAGTGAGCCGTACGTCGGACATCGCTGGACAGGGGCCATACTATATGTATAACAGCATGCTTATTGAAGTGAGCCGTACGTCAGATATCGCTGGACAGGGGCCATACTATATGTATAACAGCATGCTTATTGAAGTGAGCCGTACGTCGGACATCGCTGGACAGGGGCCATACTATATGTATAACAGCACGCTTATTGAAGTGAGCCGTACGTCAGATATCGCTGGACAGGGGCCATACTATATGTATAACAGCATGCTTATTGAAGTGAGCCGTACGTCAGATATCGCTGGACAGGGTCAATACTGTATGCATAACAGCATGTTTATTGAAGTGAGCCGTACGTCAGATATCGCTGGACAGGGACCATACTATATGTATAACAGCATGTTTATTGAAGTGAAAACTAACTGAATATATCGTATTAATAAATCAATATATACCAATGAAATGTGCTAATTATAATATTGATATAAAATTACAAATGTGTATTTAATACAATGATTATAAGATCTTAATTGGTTTTACTGAGTATTTTTTCTGACTTTAAGTGTTGCATTATGTATAAAATAACAGAGATCTGATCATATGAATTATACAGCGATATACAGTCACAATCCTTGTGAAATAAAAACCATTCATTTCTTCAGTTTTTTGCATTCCATGTGGGAGGTTGAAACCCTTTCACAAGGTCATCATAAGATATCAGTTACATTCTACAATTTTTTTTTTTTTTTTATATATATATATATAAACCCCATACTGCTAAAATGTACATAAATTGCAGAATACGGTGAATACTTGATTCCAACATTTACTTGCGCCATATTCTTAAATACTGAAGGTACTTTTGAATACCAAAATATGCACACGTCGTTTTTTGGTCAAACATGATTTACCGATTAGCGTATTGTATGAATATTTCTTTAATATGTTATACAATTAATATTGATTACAGCAAAAATGTACTTAAATTTGCTTACAAAACGATATAAAATGCATTGGTTTGGTTCCGACGTTACCTTATTATGATGTTTTTAGATGAGTACACGAATGCATGGTGAGCCTTTTTACGCTATTAACGTCAGGCTATAAAGTGTTGTTGTGCCAAATGAAGGATTTGACAACAACAACAACAACCAACAACACTAATAATAATAAAAATAATAGTAATAATAATAATAATAATAATAATAATAATAACAATAAAAATAATGTTACATATGTATTAAATACATTAAATTGAAACAAATAAACAAAAAATAGCAAGAAACAAAAACAAACATTATAAAAGTTCCATCTTCAAACAATACAATGATGTATCCGACTATCCGTATCATTCCATATGACAGTCTTGAATTCAAATGAGCCACGTTTAGAACAGGCCGAACTACGGTCCGGGGCGGTTCCAGGATTTCGGGTTAGGGGGGGGGGGGCATTAACTCTGGATCGTGCAGTTATAACGCCGTTATGTTGCCCGTGGGTCTGCAGTGATATATATATTTATATATAAAAATAATCTTTGCACATCATCATCATCATCATCATCATCATCATCATCATTATCATCATCAATCATCATCATCATCATCGTCATCATAATCACTGAATAATTTAGCTCTATTGCTTCACCGTAGTATGGGATCCACCTGTTTGAGTTGACATGCAATGTTATATACATTGAGAAGATCTTTAAACATGTAAAATCCGTAGAGCTCTCTGACTGCATTCAAAAACACAAGCATTGAGAATTATTTGTATTATTCATTTACGGAAGTGTAATGTCATTAAATAACTCACACGTTCACACTCATGCTCATCAATTGTCTTGAAGTGCTATGAATTGTGTTTTTATCGAAGCGAAGTAATGGACAGTCGAACATTTGTTTACACGAAATATGAAAGATACTCGTATGGTGGCGTTGTGAACTAATAAGGCAAGCGATGCCGACTTTGTGTCAATTTCGCTGACATATGGTGCCACGAAAATATGAAATCGACAGGAATTGAAGTGACGTTGCGGACGACCCTCTGCGTAATTTATAACGTTATATATCTTTCCTATGAATGCATACGACATTATGAAATTTGGTGTGATTGCGAAAGGAGCATACAACAAAAAGTGTTTCGATTTAATTGTTGAGAACTATTTATTGAGACAAAACTGTTTAAACTCGAAAGTAGTCATTAATTTTACTTGAAATTCGACTTTAAATCATATTTATTTGAAAAGTATCAATGGCATTTATGCCGTATTCTGTGCCAATGGAATTCCATCTGACATCTTTATATAATATATGAAATTTATAAAATAAAGCAAACCAACCAGAAATAAAGGTATATATACACGTCGGTGATAGTTATCGTTTAGCCTAACTTTGGCGCCGGTACAACGGTGTACGTAAGAAATCGTATGGGGAGGGCTAGGTCGGTGTTATGTTTATTGAAGTGAATGTGTATAAAATGTAGCGAGCGAACCGAGCGAAAAATTGTGTTCATCATAGATCCAGTTACATATGCCCATATATGTATGGACCCGCTATTAGTGTCTACACGCTAACAGATGGAAAAGCTCGGACAAACTTGTCTGGCAGTAACATATGTGCGTTAACCTACTGTAGAAAGATTACCAATACCATTAAATAACCGTTTATTTTATGCAGGCGTACCTATATACCATTGGTGTTTGACTTACATTACGTCCAGGCTCACGAACCAGCAGAAGTTATTTAATTATTGTTATTAGTAAATTTTATTATATTACTATTTAATTATTCTAGCGTAAAACTTTCCTGCTTGATTTCAAGAATGAAAAGGTCCATTGATCTGAATGTTACGTGGTATTACGATATTGTTTAAAGCTTTATGTATAAAAGATTTTAAATTTACCTGAATTGTGTTCTGGTCAAAACTAGTTCATCTTAGTAACCACCGTCAATAACAGTTATTGTTCCATGTTCACCAACACTTCCTATGCGGTCTGCATTGTATTATGTTAAATATCACATTGTATTATATTAACTATATAATCACAGCTCCTTTATCATTGCTCGTCTTACGTTAATGAAACCCAGACCATCAGTGCGCGAATACATATAGGTAAACGGATACCAATCAGGTGACACTTGTCGATTGGTTGAATATTATGACATGGTTATTACAATATATGGAATAGCAACAGGTGAAACATTTTAAAGTGGTATATAATGCATTATTTAAATTTAAAGTATTCTTAGAGTGCTCATTGACTGAAATATGCGAAATAAACGTGCGCATCTCTACCTAAGATTAAAAAAAAAGATATGTTTCTCAGGCAGCGCCGCAACGTTTATTATGGCGCGCCACGATTTTTTTATTAACTAAACTTTTACGATAGCGCCCGGGTTTTAAAGGAGCAGTCAAAAAATAAGTTAATAAAAATAAAACTTTGCAGAAAGTGTTTCTAATGGGCATGCAACCGAACAAAATACAAAAACTGCGCATTGAAATCGGTGAATTATTAACTTTTTGGTAACTTGCTATCGTCTACTTTCTGTATGCGATAACTGGTGATGACTGGAATAAACAAGCATGTACATTATAGTATATTCCGTTCGTACCTAGTGGTTTTGAACAATGCCTTTCGTACAAAAGAAACATATTTCGGACGAATAAACACCATGAACGTTTATAAGAATTTTTACTAAAATTACGATGTAATGACAGCGGCTTAAAATTAAACGAATCCGCATTTTAACATAGCGGAAGACGAGTAACCCGGTGGAGATTTCGATATTTCCAGTAACCTTTTCTTCCTGTCTGATTTAATTCAAAAAATGTGGAATACTGTGTAAATATTTAAAAAAAAAACATCTTTGATTAGGAACCTTTATAAATATCGTATATTTGTTGATTTAAACGTTTTTTCTTAGATGCTTGTGAAATAGATTTCCCTATTTTTTGAAGAAAATCTGTGTCAATGTAAGTCCTATGGAAACAAACGAAAATGCCAGCTGCATTGACAAGTGTTGATTTTCCTTTCGATACATTATTGGTGATTTATTGCAAAAATAATTCCTATTTTTGACGGTTATAAAAATATGAATTACGAAAAAGTTAAATTCTATAAATAGTACTTTATTGCTGATGGTATATCAATTTCAAGGCACTTATGTTAATTATGAATATTTGGATCAAAATGATTGGCGTTTTACGTCAGCTTGCATAAATGACCGTTTGTGATTAATAAATCTATATCATAAAAAGGGATGCTTACGGTATGTTGTTATTAAAACTTCAAATTGTCTTTAATCTGTAATTAGTCACTACTTATGTACTTGTTCTAATAAGCCATTACATAGTGCCAATAGAAAAGTGCAGGAGAAAACAAAATTCTATGAAAAAAATCGCCCTCCCTCCTGATTTTTTGGAAAAAGTGCCTGAGAAACAATTCATTATTCTTTTTTAGCCTAACATATTAGTTGTAACATTCGCAGCTCCATGAAACAATTGATTAAGGGCAGTGCACATTCTGTACATGTGAGCAGTGCTCTTTAACACATTTCCTTAGTAGGTACATCACAAATGTATCACGTGCACTGAATGCCCGTAGCACTACGTTACACTGTTGCATGGCCGTTAAATATCGTGATTTTGGACAGCGCAATCTTACCCGCTTTTTGGAAGTAGTCCGAGTCAAGGAACATGTGTTTTGAATGTACAGAACCGTGTGACACGTGTATTGAACGTATTCAGATCGATGGAACAAATGTGTTTAGTTGACAAGGCGCATGTTGGATTGAGTATGTTTAGCGATGTGACGTGTGCTTTGAATGTGTTCAGTGCCAGGTTACATGTGCGTGTCATGTGTTTCGTGCTCAATTACATGTGCGTGGAATGTGTTTAATGCCATGTAACACGTGTAGTGAATGTGTTTAGTTTCCTGATAGATCGACGCGGTTTAAATAGTTTCATAGCCATCATCGATCGTCGTGTTTTGAATGGTTTCAGTACCATGTTACAAGTGTTTTTGAATGTGTTTAAAGCCATGTTAGACGTGTAATGAATGTGTTCAGGGACTTGTTAGACGTATAATGAAGGTGGTCAGTGACCTGTTAGACGTGTAATGAATGTGGTCAGTGACCTGTTACACGTGTAATGAATGTGGTCAGTGACTTGTTAGACGTGTAATGAATGTGTTCAGTGACCTGTTAGACGTTTTATGAATGTGGTCAGTGACCTGTTACACGTGTAATGAATATGGTCAGTCACCTGTTACACGTGTAATGAATGTGGTCAGTGACCTGTTAGACGTGTAATGAATGTGGTCAGTGACCTGTTAGACGTGTTATGAATGTGGTCAGTCACCAGTTACAAGTGTAGTGAATGTGTTCAGTGACTTGTTAGACGTGTTATGAATGTGGTCAGTGACCTGTTAGACGTGTTATGTCATATGAAAATGTAACGTGCCTCGTTTAGTTAGCGGTGAATTAAGCTGTAATATCAAACATTCTCCAGAATATAATTAGAAGATACCTAAATAGTTAGTAATATAATCCAAAAATGACCAATGTGCCGCACAAAAGTATACCATTGCAAAATGCTTTCTTGTGCACAAGAAGCATGATTTCTTCTGAAATTGTCGTAATTCAACAGTACGTAGAGGTCCGACCTCAAAAGGACTAACAAGGTGTTTAAAGTGAATATAAACATATTAAGTGTAAATGACCAAATAACCAGCAATAAAGCATCATGGGCAAGAATCTTCTAAATATATCAGTAAAATAAGTGATATCATAACCTTTTGTAAATCAGTTTTATATTAACATTTGAAAACTACGAAACCAGCCGATGTTACTCCTGTTTTGTGTAGCGTATTGTGCAATTTGCCGAATGCTGAAGGTTAATAGTCGGATATAACCCGTATTGCCACGACATTCGATAAGTAAACACAAGTTTTTGTAAACACTTTATCTTAGATGATCAGTGTTTTGGAAAAAACAGTATCCAGCGGTATATTTAACATCAAAAGAACTTAAAGTTGCAGTCAGCATCGCATTAGCCAATGTCCAATACATTGTAGTCGTATCGCATTAGCCAATGTCCAATACATTGTAGTCGTATCGCATTAGCCAATGTCCAATACATTGTAGTCGTATCGTATTTCCAATGTCCAGTACATTGGAGTCGTATCGTATTTCCAATGTCCAATACATTGTAGTCGTATCGTATTTCCAATGTCCAATACATTATAGTCGTATCGTATTAGCCAATGTCCAATACATTGTAGTCGTATCGCATTAGCCAATGTCCAATACATTGTAGTCGTATCGTATTAGCCAATGTCCAATACATTGTAGTCGTATCGCATTAGCCAATGTCCAATGCATTGTAGTCGTATCGTATTAGCCAATGTCCAATACATTATAGTCGTATCGTATTTCCAAACCTACTTACGTACATGTACTCATCTTTTTTTAGCTATCGACAAATTATGTGGCCTTGGAAAAATACAAATTGACAAAAAGAAGACTTCATTTATTACCAACAAAGATGTGTTAAATCATACGATTATACGATATTTTACCTGTGCAAAGTTGATACAGGTGAGTGAAAATAAGGAATGGTTTATACACAATATTAACTTTATACATGTAAATACTTGAACGTTCCGAAATTAGCCTGGGGATTTTATTTTAAAATATTCGTTTAAAGTTAACATCATTTAGTATGTTGTTATGTCTCCTACAGCAGTATGAGTTCACTCAAGCACACAAACAAGTTCGACATTCAAATTTAAAATGTAATAATACTATGGTGATAATTTTCCTGAATAAATAATTATGTCACACTAAACGTCTATTTAGGTGTCCTATTTTACAATGCAAGCTAAAATTACTCAGTTTGTACAACAAACTTCCGAAATTTTGTTGTAAAATAAATCTTGATTTATTTGTGCATGCAGGTTCTCATTATACAGAAATCTGTAAAGATCATCTTTTTACTTAACATTTCTTTGTTAGGTGTGAATATGAAAAAGCGACTCATAAACTGCAGGTTTCTGAAGGACAAGCCATTTGTTAACTTTTGTTTAAACGACTTAATAACATATTTACATTTGTTCTGTATGATCGGTTATAAACCTATACATTTACTGGTATTGATACTTCAATGCCAAAAACAATAGTGTATTTAATACTTTGTAAGATAACGTTAAGGTGCCGACGGCGAAACCACAAGAATTGCACAATCATTATGATCCAGAGCGAAATAGCAGGGTGCTGCACACTGCTCCTTTAGGACGCCCCTGCTGCAACTCTGGGATACTCAACAGAGAAATGTTAAAATGGTATGGAAAGTTTATACATGTACATAATAGTAAAACAGCTTTGTACGTACTACGTACTACGACGCTAGAGAAAGATTATGTATGAAATTAAAGCATTCATGCGCCTTGAAGCGAAGCGAAACTGTAACTATAGTGATAACGTAAATGACTGTAATACGATTATCTACGTTATTTAACATGTTTACATTCATACATAGTCCGATACAGCGAATACTTAAACGATATCTACTGTGAAACGAACAGTGTACACAATAATATAACATTGTTTTAGCGAATAATCAACATTTAACATTTAAATGCGTTGTCTTTCAGACAACTTAAACATGTAAATGTGAAGAAAAAACTTATTGTTGTTTTATTTTTAGTGTGCTCCGTTATATTAACACAACGAAACAATAAATCAATTATTGTCATAACAATTATTGACAATTTTGACACATAATGCAAGAATGATGTTCCAAAAATAAATTGGAGATACCGGTGTCTTTTTAAACTGAATGCATGTATTATTACTGCATTGTTTGTGCAATCTACAATCATTATCCACGTCAGAGTTGATTACAGTTAATATGCAATGTCAATAACAACATGGTTTGACTTGAACACAATTGCGATATTTTATTTGCCATTTCGTCTGGAGAGAATGTAGTCCATACGCATGCCAATATAATCATCTATAACAACCATATATAACAACTTGAAATAGGTTTGTTTTATAAATGTTGAAATTATTGGATTGTGTGATGATGATACGGATAGATATCAGAACTAGTTTGATGATGTGGAGGAGGACAAGTTCGATGGAAGGAAAAAGAGGAGGATGGGGACGTTTATTATGAATAATGATTTTGATGAGGAGAAACAACGGAAATATATGTTGAGAAGCGTCACGGTCATATAATATCCTGCCTTCAGCTGTACATGGGTTAAACTGAACATTTAAACAGTTTGTTCTTCTGAACATTTTAAGTGTTTGTTATTCTGATTAGATTTCAACGAACGATACTAACAATGTGTGTGCATCTTATGAACCAATGAAATTTGTCAATTACCAATATAATATTAATTTAAAATTATAAATGTATATTAAATATAATGATTCTTAGAACTTAATTTGTTTTACTAACTATTTTCTCCTGACAACTGTAAGTGTTGCATGATGTATAAAATAACACAGAGCAGGTCATATGAATCATACAGCGATATACAGTCACAATGCATGTTACATAAAATTTAGTCATTTCTTCAGCGTTTCTTTTGCATTCCGTGTAGCAGGTTAAAACCCTTTAACATGGTCATTTTTAGATATTATTTTTTCGCTTTTTTGGAAAACATCGGGTCGGCGGATCCGAGAGCCAAGAAATAACTATCGTCTAATGCTAATAACAATCAATGTTCACGTATCGTAATGCTACTATCGACCAAAATAAATGAACCATAATGATACTCACGACCCATATGCATGCTCCGAAATTCAACCAATGGTGCATGCATCGTATAGGTACTCACGTCCAATGCGCGTGTATCGTAATACTTATCACATCCAATGTGCTTGCATTGTAACACTAATCACTTCTAATCTGCGTGCATCGTAATAATAATCAAATCCAATAGGCGTGCATCGTTATGTTACTCGCAACCAATGTCCATGCACAACATTGCTACTTTGGACCAGTATGCACCGTATGCACACTATGCGTGCACTGTTATGCAATTTATGGTCAGTGTGCGTGCATGGTAATGCTACTCGCAAGCAATGTGCATGCACTGTATTGCTACTTAGGACCAGTATGCACCGTATGCACACTATGCGTGCACTGTTATGCAATTTATGGTCAGTGTGCGTGCATGGTAATGCTACTCGCAAGCAATGTGCATGCACTGTATTGCTACTTTGGACCAGTATGCACCGTATGCACACTATGCGTGCACTGTTATGCAATTTATGGTCAGTGTGCGTGCATGGTAATGCTACTCGCAAGCAATGTGCATGCACAGTATTGCTACTTATGACCAGTATGCACCGTGTGCACAATGTGTGTGCACTGTTATGAAATTCATGGTCAATGTGCGTGCATCGTTATGCTACTCCTGGTCAATGTGATTGCACTGAAATGCAATGAGTGGACAACGTGTGTGAACTGAAATGCTACTAATTGTTAACGTGTGTAAACTGCAATGCAACTCATTGTCAATGTACGTGCATAATACTGCAACTTTTTGTAAATGTGCGTGTATCGTTATCTAACTCGTGTTCATTGTGTGTGCATCGTTTTGCAACTTATGTCAATGTGCGTGCACTGGTGAACTAATGCGTATGACCGTATGACTTGTTTTTAGAAACAAGTTAACACGTGAAACATTTTTTTCAATTATATTTAAATATTAACCCACTATAAAATTGAACTTTTTTTGCATTATGTTTTGCACCTTTATGCTACAGATCACGCAAATAAATAACAAAGAAACATAATTTATATCCAGTTATATGAGTCCCGAATCCATAAATAAAAAAATAAACAAATACAATAACTGCGCTTTGTTTATTATTGCCTAAAATATGTTGTTATGTGTTTTAATAAAGAGTCGCATCCTCAAATAACACTGAAAACCGACCATTTTAGTCATGAAAATGAAGATAAATAAAACGTCGAAAAAATGAACGACTGTGATAAAATACGAGTGAAACTCATAGCTTTATATCATATAAAAGTAAAAATGTTTTGCAGTTTGAACTTAAGTTACGTCACCTTTTGTTCTTTTTGGTAAACAATGTGTTTCAGAATACTCGTACTGTAAACCGAATAATACTCTGCCTTCAATAGTTGTGCAAACTGCAGTCAGGTCATTGCAAGCTCCATTAACCATCCGTTCATTTTACCTGTAGCGAGAAACCCGGATTCGCATTTACATAACTAATAAAACAGCATTTGAACATGAATGTAATGCTCTTAATAATAGAGTGACACCAGTTAGTACATAATGAGAAGATTATTTGCAAATCTAGATCGAAAGGACGTACATTTTCTCACCAAAGCTATTCAAATTACTACCGATTACATGCATTATATAGCTTCGTGTTAATTAAGAGAACGTTCAAGAGGATATTTGTTTAAAACAGTGGAATATCGTGTTTGGCTTGTTTTATGTGGAGTTAAAGCAAACTATATATTGTCTACGCCGTTTATACATTACAGAAATTGCTGTATAATGGTCATTCATTCACCAAACAGCTTCAATACATGAAACATCGTATTACAACGCATTATAGACATGTCCAAAGCACTTGAAGCATGTTACCTAGTGGATTACCTTGCGTCTTTCCCAATTCGTACGGGGGTCTTGAGGTCCAAAAATTGTTAGACTTGATACAAATAGAATTTATTAATTGTATGATTTCAAGTAAAATATAGGAACATATCAGTGAAATAAAAGTTGTACCATTAAATCACCATTAAAACAATGAAAATTACCACGCTGATAATTTTTACTGTTTCATACTGGTTGCCGATTTTAAACAAACAATGAAACAGACCGTCAACGATGCCGGACTTGAAATTGTCAAACATGTCCATTGCTATTTTCCAATAAAACCCACCTAGATATCAATTAAAATGAAAGCAAACAGTGGAAAAAACATAAACTAAAAAGAAAATATGTTGGTTTCGGTATAATATCGACATTTTATTCACTCGTAATCATATTAAATAAATAGTTTCACTCGTGGATTCGCCACTCTTGAAAATATACATTTCTGTGATCACTCGTGAATTAAAATCTGTATTCTACCGAAACCAACAAATAAGTTCACAGTTGTAAATAAATATTTGCCCTGCCTGACTGCATAGCGATATACAGTTATAACGGTGGATTGTAAAGAATCATTGAACCCAAACCTCGAGCGTTATTTCAATATCTAGCTAACCTGAAAGCACACAACAGGCTAGTTTGCAACATTTATGTTTACATATATGTTGGATAAGTTTCATATACTCATTTGATAGTACTTGTTCTGTGAAATTTGCCATAAACTATTAAAGGCTGCCATTGAAAATGTACCGTATAATGTTAAAGGTGTATAGTGTATTGCAATAAAAATGACAACAGTGCTTGGTGCCATTTTGAACTGGTTTTCGTTACCCAACATTTATTTTATGTAGTGCAATGGAATGTAAAAACAATAAATGTCATTGTTTGTACCTTTGATACTGATATAATATCTTAACGATTCTCTTACCTGGTTTAACTATGTAGTCATTATGCACAAGGAACATCTCCAAATTAAATTGCTATATAGCTTGAGTTCATTATTACTTTCCTATATTGTGTTTTACATTGTAGTATCACTAATCGTACTGATTATTCTTGTTTGCAACAAGATCTAAAATGTTAAATTGCTATATAATTAAATCCGGAGCACCCATGAATTTGCCTCAAGCGATTTAATTCGGATTGATAACGTGAGGTTACAGTGGGGTCACCGTTTGTGTACCGCGATGAATCGGTAGATTATCGCTTTAACAATCTGTTTCAAAGCGTTTTCATCCGTTTAATATTTTTTAACCGTTTTCAACGCTTTTCAACAGTTTTCAACGCTTTTCAACCATTTTAATCCGTTGAATTACGTAATTCACCGCAAGCGCTTTCGTTAGCGATTAATCGGTACGCATGCGCAGTCGGTCCAACCGTTTAAAAGAGGCGAATGGTCAGAGCCTATAAAAGGGAGGCGTTGTTTAATATTTAAGCCCTATTTTATGTTTCCAGTTTTGGTTGATATATTGAATTTCCATATTTGAGTTTAAATTGATTTTAACGAGCACACCAATAGTCATTTATGCATATCAAATACACAAATTTAAGATATATAGTCATATTACAGAGTGCAAACACCGAAATTCAACTAAACAAATATAATCATTCGCAATATATATAGATCTAGGTGACAGCGTAAAATACCCTCATAATTAGGGTGTCCGTCTTTATAAGTAGCACCTTAACATGCAAAAATTGAAACGTAACGAAATTGAAATATCGCTTTCAATCGGAGAAGTAAAACATCGGTTTATCAGATTTCTGTGCTAAAGTTAAACAAAAAAACACATAAGTTAATATTTGTAATTGAGAAGTGTCTGCGAACCATTTTTAATAGTACCAATGATTATAGTTCAAAAACGAAACATGTTTTTCCGACTGAGTCAAATCTTTCATGAACAAACCTGTCTGCAGGGGAAAACGTTACGGTGTAAAATGTATCATTAACTGTAAACTGTTTAACAGACTGGCTGAGTGCTTGGGATATTTTAATGATTTCCACCACTCTTGATATCTTCGTTTTTGGATATGTTTTCTGATTATAAAACTGAAATGAAAAATAAAATATCTTACTTGCAAGTGAAGTTATGAATGTTTTTGTACACCACCCGTCAATGTGCAGTAAAACGTTATAAAATAAAATAAAAGCTAAAATGTCAACCCAGCTATATTTTTCACATATTAAACTAAAACCTATGAGGCCAAAAATAAAAATATGTTGTTTCCCGTTCCCAACCCATGAAAAATAGGTAAGTAGGATTTTTTTTTCCTATTTCATTTTTTACATTGAAAATGAGCTACATTTGCGTAAATTTAACTACCATAGCAATTTATTCAATGCTATAACAATATGTACATGTAGATGTATTACAGACAGATTTAACATTGACTACATTGTAAAATACATGATAAAACTAATCATGGATGTACTACAAGGTGCAATCAAAAAGTTCCCGGGCTACTTTACAGTTTCGTTAATTTGATGTCGCACAATAATGAAATTTTATCCGGTTCATTATTGCACTCTTTCAAACATATATACAAAGAATCATGGAACAATATTTAAGCGTGTTATATATTTAAGCTGCTATATCTACACAATGAACGATGTACGGAGCACTTTAAAAAACTATAATTCAGATTATTATTTGTATGTGTTAACGTGAAAGCGAAACCGTTATTTATGCGCCAAACGTTGTCATATTTAAGATGACGTTATATTAAAGTCTTTTTCAAACAATGTGAACAAATCAGCGAGAAGGAGCGAAATTCAAGTAAATTACGACAGAAAATTCAAAGGCGCCTAAACATTTCAGACGACAAAACGACGACGTCAATTGAGCGTACGGAGCAACGTTCAGTTATAAAGTTTTGTGTCAAGTCGGGTATGACACCAACGGAATCGTGGAAATTTCTTTCAAAGAAGGAGGGAACTTTAAAGTGTTGCAGGACAATTGTGTTTGAGTGGCATCGACGTTTCAGGTAATGGAGAGAAGATACACCGGACGATACACGGACCGGGCGGCCTACCACGGAGCAGCATATCAGAGATTATGTCTTGATTTTTTTTTCTGCTGATCGTCGGAAGTCTATTGATGACATTTCAGACAGTGTTGGTGTGAGCCATGGAACAGTGCATAGAATATTTACTCAGGACTAAGGGATGAATAAAGTTTGCGCCAGATGGGTGGCCCGCCTTTTGTGTGACGATCGCCAGGTGGATGCCCCACCTTTTGTGTGACGATCGCCAGGCGGGTGGCCCGCCTTTTGTGTGAAAATGACAAGGAAAGGCCAGTCGATGCATCCCGAACATTTTTAAAGAGGTGGAACAAGGACGGCGACCGCTTATTCGACATAATTGTCACTACGGACGAAATGTGGGTGAACTTTTATGATCCGGAGACGAAGCGGGAATCGATGGCTTGGAAGCGCAGCTCATCTCCGTCTCCAAAGAAGGCGAAGACATGCAAGTCGGGGAAACGCGTAATGTTCATATTCTTCTGTGATAGAAAAGCAATGTTGTTACAACACGCCGTTCCCCGGACACAGACCGCGAATAAGGATTATTATCAAAAAGTAAGTAACACAAATATTTAATAATTCCCATATCTAATACCAACAACTTTTGTTAATAAGCGTGATATAAACAATTGCGCAAATTGTATTATTTTTGATATACCGAGAGCATTTGTTTATTCGTTAATTATGTCATTACAGGTTGTTCAGAGAGATCTCACCAACGCTATCCGGAAGAAGCGGCCCGGGTGTGAAATCGAGAACCTAATATACCATCAAGATAACGCATCCCCGCACCGGGCATAGGACACACTAAACACCATCGACGTCCTGGGTATATGAGACTACAGCATGCTCCGTACAGTCCGGATTTGGCCCCCATTTGCTTCAGCATATTCCCCCGGCTCAAGTCGCATCTAAGGGGTCGCAGTTTCGAGACTTCGGAGGATCTAAAGTAGGCAGTTCGATCAGCTATACGTTCATATCCTCAGCAATTCTTTGTTGACACATAAAGTAAGTGGGTACATCGTCATAGGAAGTGTGTGGAGTGTTCCGGGCAATATTTTGAGAAACTCTGACAGTCCATGAAGACAACGTTCAGAAAACGTCATGATGACGTTCCTAATGACGTCAAAGTGCTCCGTACACATGTGATATGTTGTATTTGTAAAATGTATTTTTCGTATGTATTTTAATACAGAAGTATGAAAATTACAAATTTAGATCAAAAATGATAATTCTTTCAGACCATATATAGTAATATATCTATGGTAAAAAATCATGAAATATATGCGAGTAGTCCGGGAACTTTTTGACTGCACCTCGTACTTGTTATATTTGTGTTTTATATTTAATAAATGAGAACAAATCATAATGTATTAAAGAGAAGGGACTTTACTTGAGCATTGGAACATAGTGTAATGACAGGTTAAGACAACACAATTTCAAGAGTCAAATTTATTTTATCCTAGCGTGTCCATATTCCGATGTCCATAAGAAACTAATAAATTCACCGACTTTTTTCAGTGGACTTTGAAAACTGACAATAGCTACCCATATTGAAATCATAGTCAATTATCAATACATAATATTTGTGATTTGAACATGCAAACATGTCCAACATGTGGAAAATGTGTTTGCCAATAACTTAAATCTGCCATCTTTAATTTATTCCAATTTCCGATGACACACCGTAATATAACACCTATTAGCTTGGCATTGTTGTTCAACATTGTTTCAGATTTCTATTATCCATTCAAGAATTGTCAACATTACAGACAAACTCAACTAGAGCTTTTTTTCATGAATAATTTTTTAGAAATGTTGACACAATAGCACACACTTGATTTATTTTAATTATTTTTATATACTACAATATACTACTTCTAGCATCCTTACACCAAATGCAGATCAATCCTGAATTATAAGTTATTCCTTATTGAAACCGTACTATATACACTGTAGATATTATATTTGTCTAAGTTTTTATTATAGTCACTGATTTTGTACTTTTACTTTCAGTTTTCATTTTTGCATATTCTGACAAATATAGTAAATGACATGATAATATTTATTTTAGTTATCTTGAACATTTTAGTTTCATGAATAAAAACTGTTTTTCATTTCAATTAAAGAATTATGAATTTAGCAAAAAGCAAATATAACATTCACTGACGATCACGATGTCCGCCATTTTGTTTGAAGCTTTGTACCTGAGCAGTCTACTATCACTTTAATTAGTGTACAGGTGTGTACAACTTAATAATTGGACCTCAACCAATCTTATGTAATCATATGCAGTTAAGCCATTAAGAGTGTTTGTTTCTTAAAAACCTTCGCATACACGTTTGGTCCACCATCTTGGTTAAAGTGGTTCCCTGCGCTATAGTATATCTGTGGAAAATTCTTCTTAGTGATAAATGCGCGCCGAAAACCACGCTTGGGTTGATTTGTACCCATCGCTTGACAGGCATGACATATTCAAATAATTTTTGGTTCACATGTGTAACATCATAGAATACAGACTTTTGTTACAAACCACTAAATGTTGACACAGTTATGGCCCCTTTTTGAATTAAATTCACGAAAAATATGGACAATAACTCATGACAGTCTTCACATATTTAAGTCATTTTTGGTACATCGGTGTAACATCATAAAATACAGATCAAGTTTCAAATTTGGTTACAAATCACTAAATGTTGACAGAGATATATCTCCTATTGACATTTTTTTTTTCAAATACACAGTTGACCATTCACAAATTAAAGCATTCTCTCTCTGTCCATTGTTTTTGAAAATGTGCCATAGTTTTGTGACAAGGCCATATTGTGATCTTATATCTGTCACTCATGTGACAATTCTAGTTTTAACTGGACCTCAACCAGTTTTACTGGCTATAGTCCGAGGTATGAGGACATTAGAGGAGACTGGATGCTGACCCCATTCTGCAGACATGAGGAAGTAATTGGTTATTACCATTTTTTAAAAACTTCCATTGTTCGCTTTAGGTAAAATATCTCAATACCTGTATGAGGTATTGACTTGAAACTAAAAGTACTTGATCTTAGTGATAGAATCATAAAACTTTACAAACATATTAATCAGCACGTGAGCCTGTGCACCTGGGTTCTTTGGTGCCGTTTTTTCTAACATTAGCGGAGTTACGCCCTTTTTTAGCAAAAAATGACATTTTTAGACTTAAGTCGCGTGTAGTTCGAAAAAGTATTATTGCTACAGAGATGAAACTTTATAAACATATTATTCAGCCTGTGAACTTGTTCACCTGAATATTTTGGTGCAGTTTTTTAGACATCAGTGGAGTTATGGCCCTTATGTAGCAAAAAATGACATTGTGAACTTGTGCATCTGGTTATTTTGGTTCAGCGGAGTTTTGGCCCTTTTTTTAGCGAAAAATTACATTTTTGGACTTGTGTCGCGTGTAACTCAAAATGTATTATTGCTTGAGTGATGGAACTTAATAAACATATTAATAAGTATGCGAACTTGTGCACCTGGGCATTTTGGTGCATTTTTTTCTGCCATCAGTGGAGTTATGCCCCGCATTTTTTAGCAAAAAATGACATTTTTGGACTTAAGTCGCGTGTAACTCAAAAAGTATAATTGCTCGAATGATGAAACATTATAAACATATTCATCAGCATGTGAACTTGTGCACCTGGGTATTTCGGTGCTTTTGTTCCGACATCAGCAGAGTTTTGTGACAAATAGCGGAATGTGGGGGTATCCGTGTCCTACGGATACATGTTTAGTTTAACTTCGCTTTAGGTCAAATTTTATACAAACTTTAAGATGTATTCACTTGAAACTCAAAATACTTTATCACAGTTATGAACCCATTCTGTAAACAAGACGAGTTAACTATATCGAGGATTTTAGTGGAGTTACTGCCCTTTTTCAACTAAGAATTGTAGCTTAAGGTCAAATGTTTATTGATCTATAAGAGTTACTGAGTTAAAATTCAATACATTTCAACACAATGATGAACCCACACTTCATCTCAGTGATGAACCCATTCTTTTAACAAAAGGCCAGAATAATATCAAATACAAGAAATTCGAGGTTCCAGCACTCGAAGGCGGTGCTCTTGTTTTTAGTTTACTATTCTGCGCTCAGAAACGGGACACAATTTTGTGTTGTTCATTGGGTAGTTTAACAACAATGATTTTGTTCTGTATCTTTAGAAAATTAAGCGAATATCATGTTATATCAAATCAAATTAATATAACAATTGCCCATTCAGTCAATTTTGGGCCGAAATAGGGCCCCATTCACAAAACAGACACGTTTTATTTTCATTAAAATTCCCAATTGCCATTAAGTTATAGTCTGTCTTTCTGTGCTTTATTTTGATTGCATGGATGTTTTCCAAACAGTATGTTCAAATTCAATTAATTTTTCTACAACATTGTGTAATTTAACCCTGATAAAATAGTTCATACATAAGAGGTCGAAATGTTGTTATCACAAAATATGGTAATATTTGCTTTTATATATATAATACATGGCTAACATTAAAATAAAGTTAATACAGAAAGATCTATTTTTGTTTGCTGTGTTGAAGTTAGAGAATGATATTATGGTAAACGTAAGTTCTATACTTTGTTCAGTTCCTATTTGTTCATGAATAAAGTGTTAAACATCAGTCAAAAACGTTTTGGACATGATGGCATTCCGAAACCAAATGTGAATTTGATTCCGGGAACATTGAGCAAAAGTCGAATAGATTGGATGGTGTTATTTGCATTTATGTACTTTATATATTGTTTGGGATAATCTGCATAAAATATTTGTATATAAACATCGTGTATTTTGTAAATAAACCATAAACTAAAACGAAACATTTACTTTTTGGTTAGCAACTGCAATTATTCGACAGAATCAACGCATATTTCATTTGTTAAGCATAAATAAAAATATTGCGCTTTGGCTTCGTGATTATCATAATGGCGGCGCCCATGATCGTTTACTCTGTCAGTTTATAATCACTGAAATATATTTTCTAAACGCTAACAGTGAACCACCGAAAAGGCTTGTGAACATATTAACTGATCAAAGGTTTGTTTGAAAATGTTGTTTGTATGTGGAATACCTTTATTTGTTAAATATATTAACATCAATATTAAGTACATTAATACAATTATATGATTTTATATTTATTCAGATCTCATTCAAGACCAGTTTCTATTGAAAATGTATCATTTTTTAAATTTATTATGTCTTTATATTTGTATACATTGCACCAGATTGCAATAATTTGTGTGTTAACTGATTCACATTTGAACAAAATGATCCATAATTTGACACTTAAAGTCTAATATATGAAGCTTTGTTCTCAGTGTATATAGTTAACAATGATCATGTTTTAGTTACTTGTACTTATACAATATAGACTTAATAATGCGTATTTGCAGCTTTCTGACTCAGGTTCCCTGATGTCACATCAATGGCAACATTTATAACTTATTCTTGACAAATCATCGTGGGCTTTTGAGAAAAACAGAACAGTTCATCAGTTCAAGTTTTCACAAGAACACACAGGTCCAGGAAACTATATTGCACGAGAAGAATTTCCAACAACAATCAACAAGATTACAGTGCTTCTGTCCTTGGATTGAACACTTTTAATTTAATGATCTGCATTATTGTGCCCATATTGACACAAGTTTTGATGTACACTTTTCAGTTTCATCTTTTAGTTATATTAATACTTGATAATTTTTTTAAATGTTGCTTTGACAGCAATAAAATGTTACCATGCTTAAATTTAAGTTTTTTCATAGATTATTATTTGAACAAAATTAATTATTACATAGTTATTTATTATTTAATATTGGTTAAATATTATTCACATTATTAACTCAACAACATTAACTAAATACATTGTTTACAGATGAACAATATATTTTTTGCAATACTACAACATGCAATTACAACATTTTGTTTTAAATTTGCTGATACTCTTTGAGTAACTATTGAGTTAAATAGCAAATAGGTTAGGTGTTTCAGTTTTTAATTTAATCCCAAATTTACATTTAAGGCTCCTAAGTATTTATTTCAACTTAGTCAAGTAAGGAATTTTAATAAACTAGAGTTTGTGACAATCTTAGTTTTAATATGTCTGATAAATAATATTTTACAAATAACTATTGTCGATTCTTAAACCCACCCTTCCATACTTCATTGATCAGCACCTATTTCCAGACGAGTAGAATTGGTAAAAGTTGAAAAATTTGCATTGTTTATTGGTATTAACAATACAATTAATTTTGGAGGGTCACATATACTTGAACAATAGTCCAGAATTCACTTTGAAGTTGAAAGAACATTTTATAAAAGTGTAAAAAAATTTTTTTAGAGGGAGTACTTTAACATTTTGATTATTTGTCAATATATGATTGCTGTTAACATCACACAGTTGTGTATTTTATGTATAAGTACGATAATGTATAGTCTACTTTAATTGTATATAAATGGAAATAAATGTATTTTTAAACTACATACAAAGATATATGCTAGATCAACAGAAACTAACACTTTTCAGTTCTTCTTGTGTTTTACCCTTCGTTTTACCCTTTACCCTTAGTAATTTGTTAATCTCGACAACTGTTGTTTCAGGATTAATTTAAATGATTTTATTCTTTGCAACACAAGCATGTCAATATGTTTTTATGTAACTACTAGGTTAAAAGATGGTTGGATAATTCAATCATTTATTGGATGTCGTGGGTCCTGTATGTTGGCATTTGTGTCCACTATGGTTTTCTCTGACGACTGTTTTCCGAGTGATTCTAATACTTAATTATAGTAACAATGTTTAGTATTTAGTAGTATTAGTTGTCTAAAATAACAGTTTAAGTCACCAAGCTGTTATTGGAATCAGAATATTAAAATTGATGAAGTTTTGTGGCATGTTCAGTTGTGATATGTACTAAACACAGCATTTGGCACGTTTTTCTTTATATTGTTTATATAAATAAAGTTTAAAATATGCTGAAAATAAAAAAACATATTTAGTGGCTTTTTTCAATATGACATCATGTCTGCTGGAGCAATTTGTTTGTCCAAGGGGGTGGCATTACAAAATGCTAATAACTTTTTTATTACATGGTAAAAAGTATTTAAATTTTCAAATACAGTGTCTTATTGATTGTTGATTATGATGAAAAAACAAACAACACATTTGTGATCATAACCATTAGTGCGTGACTAACTTAAATGTTGTTCTACATTAGCTCATTTGGTTAAAATCAATGGGGATTTCTTTTTTAATAATAATTTGTAAACAAGTTTACACACTTTTGTAGAATCTTTTAGTTTGTTTACCATATATTCGGTAACAGCATATTCAATGTTACGTTGCTGTAATGTTTGTTTCCATTCAGTTGGAATGCTACACACTAAACTGTTATATTTCAAAAAATCCCCATTGTCTATATAATATAAATGTTTAATATCTGAGAAAGAGTAGAACTGTTTTACTCTGTAATCAAAAATATGTTCTATACATTGCACTCCTTTGTCGAACCATGATTTATAAAACAGTGTTTTGTTGTTGTTGTTTTTTTTTAAAGAATTAGTCCTAATAATTTGTTTAGGGACTGATACATTGGCTTCGTTATAGGTTCCGCAGAGCCATCCATGTATTACATTCTTTAGGAATTCCGATTTTACTTTTTAGTCATTCACTTCGGATGGCTTAAAGTTAGATTTAAAAATTAAGTTTCCGCCGACGTTTGTAAGCATGTTATTGTGTATTTGTAATATGATGAACCGTTTAACCCAGCTTTGAGAGTTTTAAAAAGAAAACAGTCACTGTCTAACATTTTAAGTCCTTTATCTGTGTAGTCCTGAACAATACGTTTTCTAGATACTTTGTCTGGTTTTCCATCACAAAGAAAATTACAGCTTATATGTTTAAGTTGTGTTATAATATTTTCGGGAGGATTTGGCAGGGCCGTACATGGGTAAACTAATTTTGGGAATGCAAAACATTTAAGGATTGTTATTTTTGCTATTGGAGATAAGTTCCATCTTGTCCATTTATGTAAACAAAATTCACAATCTTTAACTTTTGGGGAAATGTTTAAATGTGTTATTTCATCGGAATTGTCGCTAAACGTTATACCTTGCGTTGATGCATGTTGGGAATTCCAAATAATTTTTTTATGTTTATAGTATTAGTCCAAGAGCCAAGGGCGATTTATTTAAAATTGCGCCCCAAGCTAAAATTGGTTTTAAATGAAAGGTATACATAAACTGAATTCAAAAACCAATTTCTTAAAAAATCCTCTTTTACAATGGCCGGCATTCCAAGATGGCCGCCCAAATATTTCATTATACCACATGTTCGCTAAAACCTTATTATTTAGCTGTTATTATATCATTTTTGAATATCTTTTTAACCAAACTAATTGAAGTGATGTTATATTTGATGTGTGTAACATTTTATATGTTTTGTCAACACTGTTGAAAAAAATATATACGAACAAATGTGAAAAAAGCATCTCAATTTGGGTGTTTTTTTTTTAAAGATCTACGTTTCAGTTGTTGCACAATCTTTAAAAATAAGCTAAATATAATAAAAATCATTTTAAACAATCACCAAATTTATGTTTTATAAAAGTAAACTGAATTTTTTTTAACATAATGCTCTTAAATTAATATCATACTGTTGCTAAAAGTGGGTGGGGTAAATCGACCCCTTAATTTTAAAAACGACATTGTTTTAATTCTTTGATGAATTGTTATAAAAATGTGTTTAATATAATATTATCATAATTTGTTTTAAATCAAACTTACAAAATCAATGTTATATTTGATATTTGTAATAGTCGATGTGTTTCTTTAGCTACTTGCTGGTGTGTGTTTTTTACAAAGGAAATAAGAGCAAAATGCCATATAATTTGTCGTTTAAGGTCTAAATGTGGCTTTCAATTGTTGCAAATTCTTAAAAAAAAAAGATTATAAATGTAACACATATCATTTTAAACAATAACCTTGTTTCATACAATTAAGCTAGATTTGTTGAACAGGATACTCATAAATTACCATACTTTCGCTAAAAGTGGGTGAGGTAAATTGAGGTAATTTAAAAAAACGGCCTTATTTACATTCTTAGTTGAGTTGTTATCAACTGTGTTAAAACGATTTAAACATAAGTAGTTTTTAATCAAACCAATAAAATTAATGTTATATTTTGTATTTGTAACGTGTAATGTGTTTTAAATGGACTATGTCATCGAAAAGGGCCTCAAGGGGCAATTTCTTTTAACAATCTGATTTTGATTTTTGTTTTTTAAATATTATTTTCGGCATATAATGACGGTTTAAACATGGTATATATATATAATGGGGAAATAATGTGCGCATTCTAAGATAAAACTAAACTTGGGTCGTGTTTGTTTGGCCCTTTTTCTGTTTACATTTTGACGTCAGAATTGTGAGTATTTTGTGTTACCATAGTGTACACACGACTCCTTGCCAAGCCTGATAGAGCAGTTGATAAAAGCGCTATCTACTAACATTACTTCGTATGTCTTCTAAGTTGTGAGTTCGAATCCCGCTTGGGATTATAATTTTTAAGACTTGTTTTGCTATTTTATTTTTATTAAATAACTCATTGTGTACTACGTTTTTATTTATGTTTTTATAACATATTTCTTAGTATAGCACATTTCTATCATATAATATCAATAATAGTGAAATAGGACGACATTTTTTCGGTGACATCGTCCCTTTAACGTCTGTTGTTAAACATGTATGAAAATTGAGGAAAAAAGCACATACACTGTTTATGCTGCAAAATTTAAAACAGATTATAATTATCATGTAATATTTTTAGACCGTAAATGCATCTACGTTTTATACATACCAATTAAATAACATTTGTTTGACAGGTTTGCCAGAATGGTAACTTACCATACTCAATATACATGTGGGTTGGCTAAATTAACTGGCCCATGACATTACAGATAACATATTTTTTTAACAATCTTCTTATAACTGTTTTATTCAATAGTATTTACATATATTCAACTTATTTATTTACCACAATTCAAAGTGTCTTTTAATGAGAGTATTTGTTTTTGTAACGTTTATTAAACAACTCTTCTATAAATAACATGCATTTGGTTATATATTGTGCCCGGTGTTTCGATTCACTCAATGATAAGTTGATCGACTTCACCTCGGCATCTAGAGTCCTTCTCCATGTGGTCACTGGGCGACCCCTCCTCCTACGGCTTTGTGGATTCCAATTATCTGGTGATGTTTAATTGATCTCTCCGAATTGTGTGGACAATCCACCTCCATTTCCTCTCGTTGATGGTAGCAGTGATTGGCTTTTGCTTTGTCATTCTCTTGAGCTCCTGGTTTTAAATTATGTCTGGCCATCTGACTCAGTATTTTTCAAAGACATCGGTTGACGAACACCTGCAGCTTGTGGTCTAGTGTCTTTGTGTGTGCTTTGACGTACCCAATCAATACAACAGTACGGCCTTTCCATTCGAATTGTTTCAAATGGTATTGAGATAGTTGAAGGCGTACTGTGCTTTGCCAATTCGTACCTTTACATCTTTATTAGCACCCCCTGTCTTGTTCACAATGCTGCCAAGGCATACAACACTATCAACAATCTCTAATGATTGGTCCTCCAGATGTATGGGTGTTGTGCGCGTCGTAGTGAGACGTGCTCCCTTAGTGTCCTGGTGCATATATGGAGCCCTGAATTTCTGGCTATTGTGGCGAGAACCTTAGTCTTCTATTGCATGTCTTTGTGCATGTGGGACTTGAAAGTCCAGGTCTTCTAGCTGCTTTTGGTAAGTGTACACTGTATTCCTCTTGGCTGACTCGTTGCAGTGCTCATTATCAAATTTATTACAAGCGAGAAGATCAGAGGTGAAATCAAACAGCCTTGTCTCACGCCAGTTGTTACGTCCAAGAATGGGGAATGTTCAGAGTTGTGTATTACGTAACAAGTGGTATTCTCGTAGAGCCTGAGAAGAATGTTGATAATTTTGTCTTGAATGCCATACAACTTCAATATCTTCCACATTCTTGCTCAATCAACCATATTAAAATCTTTCTATGAATTTTATTTAAAGAGGTGACACCATTCCAGGAACTGCTCAACAATAACCGCTGTGTGGTGATCTAGTCAATACATGACCTTCCGGCCCAAAACCAGCATGTTCATCTATCATCTGCATGTTTACTGCTGTTTTATCATTTCTAGCATAACCCTTGTAAGCACTTTGCTTTTCAGTGAAGCAGCTGGATGCCTCTCAAGTTCTGGCAATCATTAAGGTCCCCCTTCTGTGGCAGCTTGACGAAAAGTCCCCTACCCCACTCAGACTGTACCTCTTCGTGCTCTCATATGTCACTGATAAGCTCAATTAGGATGTCTGCAAAAGTTGCTGCACTTGCTTTCAAGGATTCTATTGGGATGCTATCTAGGCCAGGAGCTTTGCTGTTCTTTAGTTTTTGCACTGCTTCAAATAGCTCTTCCCTAGTGATGGGTCCTGTGTTGATTGCAAGGTCTGCTCTTGCGTCTTTGTCTGTAGGATTTCCAACTGGTGTGCCATTCAGAAGCGTTCTGAAGTGTTCGCTCCATCTCTTCAGTTGGTCCTGGGGTTTCGTCAGTGTCTCCCCTTTTAGAGATTTGACTTGTTTTTCTTAGCTGTTACCTGTTCCTGACAGCTTTCTTGAGATGTCGTACAGTGTCCTCATGTCGCGTACGTTTGCCGCTTCTTGTGCTTGCATAGCAATCTCGTCCTCTTATTCGCTTTTATCAATCCTGGCATTTTTCTTTATTTTGTTGAGTTTTTTGTTATTCTTCTCTGCTTACATGGTCTGCTTTATTTCTCTGTATTTGGCTTGTAGCAGCATGTATCGAATGTCTCTCTTCTTTTCTACCATGTATATGATTTCTTCTGACAGCCAACTCTTGTATGTCCTTTCCAGGTACCGAAGAACTTCCTCTCGGGTGCTCCTAAATGTTTCCTTGGTTTTTCCCAATTCCTTTCTATCGTATTTTTTCCTAAATTGGCAAGGACTTGGGACTTAATAGGTACGGCAATTGCAGTCTTGACATATCGCCCGTTTCTTTAACTTGGAGTTGTTGAAACGTGGCTGCCTTTCAGACTGGTTTTCCTCACACTGGCGATCTTCGCCTTGAGTTTTGCTTTCACCAGTTCATGGTTGCAATCCACATCTTCCACTCTATAGGCTCTGACATCAACTAGTGTTCGTCTCTAGCGTTTTGATATTGCTATGTGGTCTATCTGGTTTACAGTAACCATATCAGGTGATTTCCATGTCTTTAATGGATGTGAGAAGGTGGTGCCTCCTATGACAAGATCATTGTTGGCACAGATGTTCACATAACGTTCATTGTTCTCATTCATTGCGCCTAAGTCTTCCATTTCCATTACAAGTTTTCTTCCAGTGGTGTCGGAGCCCTCATTGGCATTCTTGTATTCTCTGACAATTGCAATATCTCTTCTCGGGGCTCGGTAAAGTACTCTTTGAAGTTGCCCATTGAAATCCTATTTCATCTCTTGTTCCGCTTGGTTTGTAGTGGCATAACATTTAATCAGGAAAACTAACTGGAATTTAGACATGTAGTGTGTTGTTACAATCCTTTCACCGATTGGTTCCCATTCCATCAGACACTTGTTTGCCTCTCTGCTAAGCATGAACCCCACTCCATGATGGTGTCCCCTTTTCCTCTGGTATACCAGAATACAATACTGTATGCCCAGTAGACAATGTAAGCTTTCCTGCAGATGTCAATCTCACCTCAATATCACATCGATACCTAGTCATCTCTAGCTACCTCTGCGGTTCTTCCAGTCTCATGGAGTGTTCTTACATTCCAGTTCCTGATCCGTAAGGCGTTCTTCGGGGAGAACAAAGTCTTCAGACAAGTCTACACTCTTCCATTTCATGGGAGTATAATGGCTTGCTAGTTAACATTACTCAATTTATGTTAAGTAGCATAGAGCGTTTTATCATATGATATTGTAAAGGCAGCAATTGTGGAATAAGACATATTTTGATTATTTGTTTCCGAATTGTGTTTCAAATGTGATTGAATTGTCACAGCACACTAATAACGATCAATATTAACACACCGTTGATATATAGGTGTTTGTATGTGAAATGTAATTTTAATTGATATGTCTGTGCAAACATGCAAAACACCCTTAAGTGTTATATTGAATGAAATTTAGACACCATTTAAATGTATGTTGATTATACAAGAAATGTTTAATACAAGTTACACAAATGAATATTCTCATTAAAAAACACATCTAATTATGGAAAACTAATACGAGTAAGTTGAATATATACTACTGAATAAAACAGTTATAAGTGGTTTAAATAATCACGCTATTTGCAATTTCATGGGTCAATTTAGCCAAACCACGTGTATCAGCATTATGGTAATTTAGCAACCTGTCGAACAAATGTAGTTTAATTGTTATCTTTAAAACATTGATGTATTTATCGTTAACATATTTTATAACATTTACCATTTTTATAAGAATTTGCAACAATACAAAGCTACATAATTATGTTTAAAATAAATAAATTACATTTCTGCTTTTTTCCTCAATTTACACACATTTGTAACAACAGTGGTTATACCAAATTAAAATTTTAAATTATATTATATAACATTACCTTCATTTATTTGAGTAAAAAAATCAGTATTATTTATTTAATCTTTAAATTGTTTACACACTGTTGGTAACAATTCAACTAAGAATAAATAATAAGGTATTTTTTGAAATTCTGGGGTCAATTTACCACACCCACTTTTACAAACATAATGGTAATTTGTGAGTATTTTGTTGAACAAATCTAGCTTAATTGTGTAATTTATAGATATGGTTATTGTTTAAAAGGATATTTATTACATGAATCATCTTTTTTTTCAAGAATTTGCAACAGGTGAAAGTCACATAAGACTTAAAACAACGAATTAATTCAATTGTTCTCATTTTCTTTGTAAAAAAAACACACACACAAGCAGTAGCTAAAGAAACGCATCAAATAATACAAATATCAAATATAACATTAATTTTGTTAGTTTGATTTAAAACAAATTATATTAAAATTATATTAAACACAGTTTTATAACAAATCACCAAATAATTAAAACATGTCATTTTACAATTCAGGGGTCAATTTACCCCACCCACTTTTAGCAACAGTATGATATTAATTTAAGAGCATCCTGTTGAGAAAATATAGTTTACTTTTATAAAACATAAATTTGGTGATTGTTTAAAATGATTTTTCTTACATTTAGCATATTTTTAAAGATTGTACAACAACTGAAAGGCGGATCTTTGAAAAAAATAATACACACAAATTGAGACGCTTTTTTCGGATCTTTTCGTATATATTTTTTTTGAAAAGTGTTGACGAAACATATAATATGTTAAAAACATCAAATATAACATCACTTCAGTTAGTTTGGTTAAAAAAATATTCAAAAATGATATAATAACACCTAAATAATAGGGTTTTAGCGAACATGGGTTAAATGAAATATTTTGGCGGCCATCTTGGCGGCCATCTTGGATTGCCGACCATTGTAAAAGAGGATTTTTTTTTAGAAATTGGTTTGTGAATTCAGTATATGTATACCTTTCATTTAAAACCAAATTTAGCTTGGGGCACGAATTTTAAAGAAATGACCCTTGGCTCTTGGACTATATTGTGTTTGACTGTATTTTAACCTGCCTAGTTTTAGAACTTTACATTTGTTTTTGTTACGTGTAAGACCTGATATTACCGCAAACTCTTCGATTACGTAAATTAATGCTTCTATTTGTTTTATCAGATCAAGTATGTGTCATTTGTAGCAAACAATTTGAATAATGTTTTCAAACAAAGTAGAATATAAAAATGTTATAATGCTTTTCTACAAAATCAATTCCTCTTTTACCGCAAAATTTCCCGTCTAAAGGGCACTGCCACCTTTCACCCAAAGGTGAAAAAAACTGTTATTATGATCATCATTGCACCACCAATACCACAACCTTTACCATATAATTACTGCTATCATCAAAATATGTGTGTATCTTTGTAGAATATACAAATTGTTTAAATAAATATGTTCACAAGTTAGCAGACATAACTTTCCAAATGTAAACATCTTATTCGCAGATAATTCACTTTTGTATTTGCAGATAATTCGCATTTGTATTCGAGAGTTTTCCCTGACGCACAAATCCTGCGTCATTGTCGCATTTTCCATCAAATGACCCCCGACACAATTTCCTTTGCGTCCACGTGGACGCAATTTCTGAAGAAATGCATCGATTTCGAAGGCATTGAATTGACCAATATCATTGGGTTTTAATGCTCAGAAATTTGGTTCGACCTGATTTTGACTCCTGAAAATCCACATGGAAACGCCATGTTGACTCACGTAAATAACTCTTGACACCAAGAATCTAGTTTTCTTACTCATATAGGTTGGCTATTATTTAGGTTAAAATCACAGTTTATTATGATATCAGAAATGCCGGTTTCGATTGGCTATTATTTAGGTTAAAATCACAGGTTATAATGATATCAGAAATGCCGGTTTCAATTGCTAAACAATAGAATCGTCAATTAAATTCGTGTATGATGCATCTGCGTTTGGTGACCTATCAAATAACCCAAATAGGGCACGCTTTTTACTCTTAAAGTGAATTTCAATCCAAATGCATTCTAATGAGTTAAGTTCATGGTTAAGTCTACGTTCGTAGTGGATAAAATATTTTACATATAACATAACGCCACCGTGACTATCATGTATTCGGTCTTTGGGCTCAGGGGAAAGATATGAGGGGATTAGGAGTTCGTCAGTTTCGATAGAGTTGTTAAGCCACGTCTCAGAAAAGGATAATAAATCAAAATTCGAAAGCTCTGCTGTAAGAATTGACATCTTGCGCCTTATACTATGCACATTATACTGAATAAACGCAAAGTTATTATACATTGCCAAAAGATCGGACAGTGTGTTAGACACAGTGACAGAGGAATTAGGAGAACTAAGCGATACCTGGCCTGTGTTTGATTCAATATCCCCGGAAAGCAACGGACTTGATTTAAGCCATGTCACTAACACGACTGTTAAGAAAGAAAAAAATATTCTTCTTACGAAAGATACATTAGAAATGTAGCGCTCGCCTAATATATAGAGAATATATGGTTGGTGACTTTTGATATCATGTGATATCAGACGAGGTCGATATGGCGTAGGAAAAAGGCGAGGCTTGCCGAGCCTTTTCCTATGCTATATCGGACGAGTCTGATATCACATGATATGAAAAGTCACCTACCATATATTCTATTTATTATGCCACGTTTTGCAAATATTGTTTTTTTTATAATTAATAAAATAAATTAAACAAATTAAATCGCAAACATTTAGCAATTTACAGTACAAACAATATGCAAATGAGACAGCCTGATGGCGTCTACTAGCGTAGATGCATAGTTACGCATAAAAAATAGTTCTTGATAAAATCATCAACAATTTAACATTTTAAAACACATTTAACAAATGAACCAAAAATTGAAGCGAGAAATTGCTACTTATTGGAACATTGAACATGATATGAATACATGTACGTCATTTTATTTATTAACACACACACAAGAAGAAGACTGCAGTCGACATAACGAATACTTTTCAACTGTTTGCAGTACGGGTGTAATGTGAATATTCAACAAGGAAACAAATTTAAAAGTAAAACAACCAGTGGATTTATTATCAAAGTGAGTCGTTAATCAACTTATCCATCAGTGCATAATGCGTTCAAAGTTTAGAGGCGGACGATTGCTCTAAAAAACTATCCCCCAAGTGTGATGTCAAACTGGGTGGGGAACGCAACTGCAGTCCGCAGGAATCAGAGATGCAGCCTGTCGTGTTTGCGATGTGGGCTCGTATTAAAGCTACATAATACTGGTGGGACAGCAACGGATATCACAAAGCTTCTGTATCACGTCCTTCCTGGCTGAGTTAGCAATTGGTAAGTGCCCTGGTTATACCATCTTCGATTGCACAAATGAAAGTCAAATTATGATCTTTTGCATTCTTGCCTTATGTTAGAGCCATAGGTGCCTATATTTAAGTATGTATTGAATTAATTACGTCATTTATTAACATATGCTGTTTTGCCTGTGTTATTGTGAGTTATTTTCAAAAGGTGTCAGAATTTCTGTCATATTTTCAGGTTCACAGCCAGTGAAAGTTGTTACCACAGACTGAGAGTAACAATGTTTGATGTGACATGCTCTAGACAATATGTAGATAGTGGATATGTGTTACTCTATCGATAGGCAGATTATCTTGTCTATGAGTTCCAAACTGCAATTTACTAGTTGTTATGACTTTAAATTGAAGAATTCCTAGTTGACCATCATAATTAGATCCTTTTTTTTCAGTTTCATATTCTTCAAATGGTTTTGCATCATTTCCCAATTTGCTCTTCCTCGTGTATTTCCCTATTTCATGTTTAAAGTTGATTTTTCTGCATTTTATGTAACTAAACCTATTGTTTATAACTTTTAAAGCCATGTTTTTATTTACAGTTGACATTTCATTTAGAAATAAATTGTTGTGCATCAAATTATAATTGCTAGTATTTATTTGAATTTCTAATAAAAAGTAAGAGTTCATTTTTGTTAAATTAACCATAATTTCTTAAACAGCATGTTTGTTTTTTTTTTACTTTTTTATTTTATTTATATTTTGTTTACCCTTCATTTCAAATAAAATAATTGTTGTTACCTGGCTAGATTCTAGTATTTGTTTGCTTTCTTATGATTAAAACATTTCAATTGTTTATTTAAAATAACTGTTATTAATAGTATTTTTCTCAAACATTGCATTTGTATTAAAGTGACACAAAATAAATTAGTTTAGAAGCTTCTTCCTTGGTAAGACTTACACTAACAGTACACTGCAACTTACAGCAATGGTTTCACTGAATTTTATGTAATGGTGTATCCATGGATAGTCATTAACAATTAGGGACTTTGCAGTTCCTTTTCACTTGTTGATACAATTTATGGTCTGAGTGATTTGGTTTCATATCCTTAGCCATATTTTCAGTATAGATAAAGAAACAGCCACACAATTTCATCGTATTCTTTCATGAATTGCAAATTTTGTGTTATCGGATTGTAATTTTTTCAGCTTTTAAAAATATCAGCTTTCTAAGATTTTATTGACAGGTTTTGTATGCTGTGCATTGCATTTTTTTGCATTGTTTAAATGAACCTACGGAAGGGGTGGATTATTTGACAGATCTGTGTATTTTTAAACGGCTGAATATTTAGTTCATATTGTCGATGAGGAAAATCGACGTAAGCACCGACGTTCCTGTAGACTACGCATGGTACGTCATTGGCTCGATCCTGTGATCATGCGCAGACAAGTTGATTTTATAAACATGTATGCTACGTTTGTCACAAAACATCATCACATGATTTTCAGTTTCCACCCAATTGGATATCGTAAACCGCTATGATTTTACAGTCAATGTCATTCTTAATAAGTTTCATGATGTTTACATTGATATTTTTTCCGAGATATTATCTTATTTTAATAACATAGATTATGGAGTATTTCTTATTGTATACTTTAAAATTTTAATCAATATTATTCTTGCTATAATATGTCCTTTTCATACACGAATTGAAGTGGTATACCGAATATTATATAGTTAAGATATGCGTTGTAAGATAATTATCATGATGATATTCGTTTTAGTTGGATAATGCAGAAGGCCCCATGCACAAATTAAGTGTTATCACAAATATCATCTAGATATATTTTGCGTATAAGTCTTGCCGAAAATTATTCGCAAACGGTAACTTATTATCCAGATAAATATCACTATAAATAGGTGGTAGCACGAATTTGCGAATGCTAAATAGTTAACTCGAATGATTTCGCGAACCTAAAGTAGTTATCATATGGCTGTTCTTTGCCACCATAATTTGGTAATTCACGCGTCAATATTCGTCAATATACATTCAACAAAACGCACCAAAAAGAAATAAATGGAAATTGTAGCATTTTCTTCATAAGAATTTCCACTTAATTTCAAAGAATATCAAATAAATGGAAATTGTTGTATTTTCTTAAGAAGAATTTCAACCTGAAATATAAGTTATACTTATCTCAGTTATACATGCAAACAAAAATAATTTTATGTTAACTATTGCGCAGCAGAAATTAAGAAAATACATTTTCTGTTTGGTGCCTTATAAATTTTTGAGTGTATACTTTTGTTTGTGGATGATATTGTTTTGTTTCCCAAAAATTTCAGTCTATATAAAGATGTCAAAAGTAATAAAGAATTGTCACAACAATATCATATCGAAGACATGTATACTTTGCGAATATATGTTATTTAAAGTAAAAATTCAAATCCAATCCATGGCTTTATACTTTCGAATTGAACCAGATTTATTTCATTAAAGTTATAAACTTTGCTCAATTTTACATCAGCATTCACACCATATTGCATATTTTAATGCATTTATAATGAAGATATTACGCGATAAAGCAGAGAAATGTCCAAAACGTTGGCACCAATTGTTTAGATATAAAATCGTATAGAATATTTAAAATGTGACCGATGAAAACATGTGTTAATAATTGAATAGCATTCACTTTGAAAAAAATTTATTTACACTTAATTTACACTCCGGTAGATAAAATAATACAAACAACTCTCGATCATTGCGTTTGTTGGAATGTAGTCAGCTACATGTATGAATTTCT
This sequence comes from Congeria kusceri, assembly GCA_027627225.1. Taxonomy (NCBI): domain Eukaryota; kingdom Metazoa; phylum Mollusca; class Bivalvia; order Myida; family Dreissenidae; genus Congeria; species Congeria kusceri. Next base: position 6,502,346 of record CM051038.1, on the reverse strand, counting down.
GATTTTAAAATACGTTTTTGTTGTGTGTCAAACAACTTGTTTCGTGATCAATTTCAATGACCAGTTGTCCCGGGAACACGGGAACAATATGGAACCATTTCACATTTAAGAACACGAAGTTCGCCATGTAAACGTCTTTTCGTTTACTTTGTGAAACTGCTGAAGGTGGTAAATATTCTACTGTACGTATGTTGCTACATAATAATCTGCGAAAGCGTATGTGGTTGTTCCCATAATCTTAAAGACGATTTCGGTATTTTTTTGTGAAGTTTCTTGACAGATAATACTCATTATTAAATATTGTGTAAAATCTAATTATTAAGTAGAATTAAATACATGCGTATAATTACCACGGTTCTAGTAGGAATGACCTGATTATTTGTGAAGGTTTGGTAATACACTGAAAACGAAAGAAGGAACTCGCCGCCTGAATATTGAAGTCGCATTAAGCTGTGCACTTGCTAATGAGAATGTGATTTGGTTATAATTAATATTTGTACATAGTTATAACCAACCGACGTTATTTAAATAATTGTTTCATTTTTTTTCAGTTTATTTAGCACATAATTATGTATTAACTATTGAAAATGCAGGACTTTTCACGGAATATTTTTTTTTCTACATCCAAAACAAAGCTTTTATATGATAACAAAATGTAGATTTTTGATCCCCAAAAAGATAGATTAAAAGGCGTTTTTGTCAAATATAATGGTTATTTTTCACCATGTAACGGACTACTTTCTTACAATATTTACCAATCACTGGTCAATACGATTATTCTGCTAAAATAAAAATCTAATTTGGTGACACCCTGTTTATGGTTTTATTGTATTAGGCATTGAACGATCTACAAAACATGTAAAAATAAAAACAAAATCCATGGAAGGAACACATGTAGAAATCGTCTTTATTACAATAGGTTTTCATCTTATGTTAAATGTTTTTTTTCCTCAATATTAACAAAAATAATGATGATTTTAGATGGGCATGCCAACTTATATACTGCAATTTTATCAGAAATCATTTGATTCCCCGTGCAAATCATTGAGATATAATAAAAGCGTATCATTAAATTTACACGCGAATTAACTCTGGATTTGCAAATATGTTTAAAGAAACGCAATACGAATGACTCCGGGTTATATATTACACAGGAATTAATATGTGATTAGCAAACACAGAGTTAATTTTAGGTTAAATGACCAGTAAAGAAATTGGGCATTATGAAGGCGTTTAACAGTAGATTATTTACTGTAGTTGTTATGATTCGGTCGTTCAATTTACAACAATACACTACTGTACATATTACAGGTCAGATTGATTATGTCAGATAATTTATAATATTGTAACAGGAGTATCGTTCACTCGATAATTGGTATTGAATGACAATTTATAACAAGAAGACTTTTCTAATAACATAACCGGTCAAAATCCGTATTGTGGGATGAAATAAATTTGTTTAAAATACAACTGTTATAAACGAACCATTCAATCAATATACATTCGTGTAATAAAATGTTTTATTTCGATACGGGTATAAAACACCAAATAGTTTGTACGTTTTAAAGAATTCATACAAGCCCTACATGTTTGCATTGAATGCATACGACCACAATATTGATGCAACGATTATTAAATTCATATCGTGTTGCGTTAACGACACTTGTTAAAATATTTTTGTATTTTTGAGAAATGCCATTGATCGTCTAAACTGGACGCATTAAAGAAATGCCATTGATCGTCTAAACTGGACGAATTAAAGAAATACCATTGATCGTCTAAACTGGACGAATTAAAGAAATGCCATTGATCGTCTAAACTGGACGAATTAAAGAAATGCCATTGATCGTCTAAACTGGACGCATTAAAGAAATGCCATTGATCGTCTAAGCTGGACGAATTAAAGAAATGCCATTGATCGTCTAAACTGGACGAATTAAAGAAATGCCATTGATCGTCTAAACTGGACGAATTAAAGAAATGCCATTGATCATCTAAACTGGACGAATTAAAGAAATGCCATTGATCGTCTAAACTGGACGAATTAAAGAAATGCCATTGATCGTCTAAACTGGACGCATTAAAGAAATGCCATTGATCGTCTAAGCTGGACGAATTAAAGAAATGCCATTGATCGTCTAAACTGGACGAATTAAAGAAATGCCATTGATCGTCTAAACTGGACGAATTAAAGAAATGCCATTGATCGTCTAAACTGGACGAATTAAAGAAATGCCATTGATCGTCTAAACTGGACGAATTAAAGAAATGCCATTGATCGTCTAAACTGGACGAATTAAAGAAATGCCATTGATCGTCTAAACTGGACGAATTAAAGAAATGCCATTGATCGTCTAAACTGGACGAATTAAAGAAATGCCATTGATCGTCTAAACTGGACGAATTAAAGAAATGCCATTGATCGTCTAAACTGGACGAATTAAAGAAATGCCATCGGTCGTCTAAACTGGACGAATTAAAGAAATGCCATTGATCGTCTAAACTGGACGAATTAAAGAAATGCCATTGATCGTCTAAACTGGACGAATTAAATAAATGCCATTGATCGTCTAAACTGGACGAATTAAAGAAATGCCATCGGTCGTCTAAACTGGACGAATTAAAGAAATGCCATTGATCGTCTAAACTGGACGCATTAAAGCACCTGAACTAAACAGCTCAGGAATTGTAACAAGCAAAGCATTAAATAGAAAATACAACACATTTTGATTCCACCGGGGTTCGAAGCTATGACCTCCGGATCAAAATTCTGACGCGCTTACCTCTAGACCATTTTCAGTTATGTACTTATTCGTGTCTTGTTTACTTCATGTAAGTGGTTCAGGTGTTTTAACAACAGAAACATTCTAAATTATTAATTTTTTTTATTACAACCGCTTTATACTTTTATCAATTGAAACTGATGATTACTCATTAACGAAGCGGTATTTCCAGTATGTTTTATGTGAGTAGTGTTATTTCGCTCCTTTGTTTGCACTATTATTGTATTTTAGAATCTGTGACAAAACATTTGAAAATGTGTCAATTTGTCCAAATGTGAAGATGTGCCTTTAATCGAGACATTGTTTGAAGTCTCAAGTATGTAACTGTGTAAGAGAAAGAAACTGGATTCCTCTTGCTTTTGAAACTTTTATATTCTGTCCTCAGTTGTATGTTTTATCATAAAATGCCCAAGTAGGAACCTTGTTGAAATTAAGACTACAATAATTAATGTTTTTGTTTTTATGTGTATCAGATATTTAGTCCAATCCTAGTACATACTCCAAAAATAATGACGACAGAGTGTTTAATTTTAAGCTTAAACATTTCTACGGGGTGTATTATTCAACAAGACGGGCGGTTTCGTTACACGAAGCGTCAATAAGACCAGTGCTAGAAAGCCGTGTTTACCGTTACAGGACAGGAAAATGTTAAAAAGATTGAAACGATTACCAAGAAATTTCGTCCATAAAACAGTACTAACAATAAATTTCTTTAAGAGAAAACACTTTGACATTTAAAGCAACAATATAATTTATTCCTAATATCTACAAACAGTACAAATTAAAGGGACACTTTCCATCTTATAATGAAATTGCAAATAATCGTATAACATTTAGCGAATGTAAATAACGCAAATGCAGCTAATTTTATTTAGTAAATAACTTTTAATTTATTCTAAGATATTACACTAACTTTAGACGAAACGCATTTGCACTTAAGTTCAAATGTCTGAAAATTTATGATCGTCATTTAAGGCATGTTTATAATGTGAATAGAATCAGGTCAAGTTCATTGCACACAAAATGTATAAGCAGGTATAATTTTGACCATACGCATACAATAATGGTTTGATTTTATTATTAGAAGTAGAAGTAGTAGTAGTTATAATATTAGTAGTAGTTGTAGTAGTAGAAGTAGTAGTAGCAGAAGTAGTAGTAGTTATAATATTAGTAGTAGTTGTAGTAGTAGAAGAAGTAGTAGTAGAAGTAGTAGTAGTTATAATATTAGTAGTAGTTGTAGTAGTATAAGTAGTAGTAGTAGAAGTAGTAGCGGTAGTAGTAGTTGTAGTAGTAGAAGTAGTAGTAGTTATAATATTAGTAGTTGTTGTAGTAGTAGAAGTAGTAGTAGTAGAAGTAGTAGAAGTAGTAGTAGTTGTAGTAGTAGAAGTAGTAGAAGTTATAATATTATTAGTAGTTGTAGTAGTAGTTATAATATCAGTAGTAGTTGTAGTAGTAGTTATAATATTAGTAGTAGTTGTAGAAGTAGTTATAATATTAGTAGTAGTTGTAGTAGTAGAAGTAGTAGTAGTAGAAGTAGTAGTAGTTATAATATTAGAAGTAGTTGTAGTAGTAGAAGTAGTAGTAGTAGTAGTAGTTGTAGTAGTAGAAGTAGTAGTAGTTATAATATTAGTAGCAGTTGTAGTAGTAGAAGTAGTAGTAGTACAAGTAGCAGTAGTAGTAGTAGTTGTAGTAGTAGAAGTAGTAGTAGTTAGATTATTAGTAGTAGTTGTAGTACTAGAAGTAGTAGTAGTAGAAGTAGTAGTAGTAGTTGTAGTAGTAGAAGTAGTAGTAGTAGAAGTAGTAGTAGTAGTAGTTGTTGTAGTATTAGAAGTAGTAGTAGTTATAATATTAGTAGTTGTTGTAGTAGTAGAAGTAGTAGTAGTAGAAGTAGTAGTAGTAGTAGTAGTAGTTGTGGTAATAGAAGTAGTAATAGTAGAAGTAGTAGTAGTAGCAGTAGCATTACTAGAAATAGTAGTAGTAGTAGTAGTAGTAGTATTAGTAATAGTAGCAGTAGTAGCAGTAGTAGTAGTAGTTGTAGTAGTAGAAGTAGTAGTAGTAGAAGTAGTAGCAGTAGTAGTAGTAGTAGTAGTAGTAGTAGTAGTAGTAGTAGTAGTAGCAGTAGCAGTAGTAGTAGTAGTAGTAGTAGTAGTAGTAGTAGTAGCAGTAGCAGTAGCAGTAGCAGTAGTAGTAGTAGTAGTAGTAGTAATAGTAGTGGTAGAAGTTGAAGTAGTAGATGCAGTATTGTATCGTTTCTATATCGTATTGTACAAAGTTAATGGAATAAACTTTACGACATGAGCCAAGTTAACGCTACGTGTAAGAAGATTGTTTTACAAACATAGTTAAATAAAATGCAATACTGCAAAACAAAAACACGAAACTACGAACACAACCGTATTTGCATTGTTTACACAAATTATAAAGAAAGAGAAAAGCATCTTTCTAATATGTCCACGATTGCAACATTTAAAAACAGCAAATTGGTGAACGAATACAGGAATTTTTATAAGACCCTTTTAACATTTGATTTACTGGTTTCGAAATAAAGACAGTAGTAGTAGTAGTAGCAGTAGTAGTAGTGTAAACAGCAGCAGCAGGAGTAGTAGTAGCAGTACTAGTAGTGGAAGTAGTAGTAGTATTAGTAGTGGAAGTAGTAGTAGTAGTAGTACTGGTGGTAGTTGTAGTTGTAGTTGTAGTTGTAGTAGTAGTAGTTGTAGTAGTGGTAGTTGTAGTTGTACAAGTAGGAGAAACAGTAGTAATATAGTAATAGTAGTAGTAGTAATAGAAGTAGTAGGAGGAGGAGGAGCAAGAGTAGTAGTAGTAGTAGTAATAGTAGTTGTAGTTGTAGTAGTAGTAGTAATAGTAGTAGTAGTAGTAGTAGTAGTTGTTGTAGTAGTTGTAGTTGTAGTAGTAGTAGTAAGAGTAGTGGTAGTAGTAGTAGTAGTAGTAGTAGTAGTAGTAATAGTAGTTGTAGTTGTAGTAGTAGTAGTAGTAGTAGTAGTAGTAGTTGAAGTAGTACTAGTTGTAGTAGTAGTAGTAGTAGTAGTTGTAGTTGTAGTAGTAGTAGTAGTAGTAGTAGTAGTAGTAGTAGTAGTAGTAGTAGAAGTAGTAATAGTAGTAGAAATAGTAGGAGTAGTAGTAGTAGTAGTAGTATTTGAAGTAGTACTAGTAGTAGTAGTAGTAGTAGTAGTAGTAGTAGTAGTAGTAGTAGTAGTAGTAGTAGTAGTAGTAGTAGTAGTAGTAGTAGTAGTAGTTGTAGTAGTAGTAGTAGTTGTAGTTAGGACATAGAATCACATAATTAGGACATAGAATCACATAATTCGGGCATTGTATCACATCACTTAGTATCTCCTTGTTATAGATAATGGAAAACACAAATAATACACAAATAATATAGACTGTGGCACTAGGACGCTTGCACACATTTCCATACATTTCCGACGCACGTCTGTACTACAATGTATTATTAATAATTGTAAAGGTAGTACTAGTGGTTCGGGTAGTAGTTGCAACATTCTCAGCAATAGTTGTTATGACAGTAAAAGCAGTAACAGTTTTAAAAGATAAGTGGTGAGAATAGAGCGTCAACACGTCAACACTTGAAAACGACAAAACTTAAGTGCAATTTTGCAGAGTAATTAGAGGCAACATCAAACATAGTATTGTCATAAAACATGGTATTTGAATGTAAAGCGCAAAGTGACGACACCCGTATCATACTTAAATCGAACAAAATGGCGCACAACGTGAATTCACATCAGTGAATATACAGACAGCGAGTTTTCAGCGTGATTATCAACGTTGAATCCGGAAACTTTACGTCAACGTTATTCCGACGTTGACCCGTGCACGACACATCTTAAAGGATCAGTTCCAACTTTATTGTGACGGTGATCTTACACGTCACTGTACATGTACAAGGAACCATGGACTTGCTAGCAACCGTTCGTACGTACGTAGTGTAGTGAACTAGTGGACCGGGAACTCTTATCACGTTACGCGTACGCTGGAGGACAGGACCGGATTCTTTACTGGACATTAAGTGAAATGGACGGTGGATCATAAGCTATTATTTTGTGTTTTGTTGTGTTTTTCATTGCCGACGGATTGGTAGTCATTTTGTATATTGTATATTGTTTTAATTTAATTGCAATTTGCATGCCAATTATATACTAAGTTGACTTTATCTAATTTATATTTACACATATTCACAGTTTTCTTCAAATTCTATTATTGTCTTAGCTTTTGGCTAAATCTCATTTAAGTTACGTTGTCAACTTAGTGTGTAATAACGTAAAAATAAAATAAAATACAATTAATACCATTTCTCAGACATATTACTGTACAATTGTCCTGTATTTTTGTATAAATATCAATTATCGTATTATCTTATATACTGTACAGTATTATTCACGGAGCACTCGAGCATTGATTTCGTGCAACCAATTAACTTTGAAATCACATAACAAAGATTATCTTTTATCTAACACTACTAATAACCAAGTAGCAGTTTAAGTATCGCTATGTAGTAGATAAGTGTACACTTATTAGAAACGTTAACTATTTTTGTCATATCAGTCCACAAATAAAACCCAATTCAAACAATATTGTGAGGTTATGACACAACGTGATCTATTAATTCCTAGACCGGTCAGATAAAAAGAGATATTCGTAATAAAGTATGAACTTTATTTCGAATTTAATCTGCTAAAATAACTCATAGGCCTACAGCGCGATCGAAAATCACATGCGATTACTCGAGAGTAGATAGTATCGATTATATTGAATAATCGAGAACTTTACTTTCTGATAACCGATCGACAGTTTAACGTCGATATCGTCAGTTTTTATGTAGCGACTGCTGCGATAGTAAAATTGGCGTAGTGGTGACGCACTTGACTTGCACGCTGGCGGTTGGAGTTCGAATCCCATCGAAGCCGTATAAAGGTCAATTATTAGGACTATTCATTGTAAAATTGAAATCACATTAAACATGCTTAGAGGACAAATTTCTCGTCAAATGAAATAGTGAATTAAGCTGGTAACAGATAATCAAGTGTATTGTCAATAACTGAATAAATGAACGCTTGAGTTACTGAATAGTTGAAACAAAAAGAAAAGAAAGGGGAAGTAACTTCTACGGCATAAAACGGAAGTAGTACATTACTACTGGTCAAGGACAGATAATAAGAACTGATTAAATACGCAATTATTGTACAAAAAGGGAGATAATATATCATGAGTATTGAGCATTGAATTCGCTTGTAAATATAACATTATATTTGTACGCGTGCTGTTGATTTGTTTTTACATGTGTGTAGTTAAATAAGTTAGAATAGTTAGACTAGAATAATTATTAAATTAATTGCGTGCACGTATAGACAATACTTTTGCAAATATTAGTTACCAAGTATAGTATAGTATACCATAAAATAGTGATTATGGCAGAAGGTGGAAAGTCTTATAGTTTGCGCAAATCTACAGATGATTTGAGAAGCGAACACGATTTTATCGATGATGAGAGACAAAGAAAACGAGAATTTGGACTTGAACAGAGACAGAGAAAAAGATGCTGAACTAGCAATGTTCGGAAAGCAGAGAGAAAAGCTTATTTTGGAGAGAGGGGTAAAGAAAAGACACATACAATCACTGATGCAGGAGGATACGAACACGGTGACCTGTTCAACGTGTCTGACAGAAACAGAAACGCTTGATAGAGACAGTTCCAAACCACAAAGAGGTGGATACAGAACTTGGCGGGGTCGAGGATTTGGTTACCGCAACAGAAACAGAAACAGCGAAAACACGAATAGAACAGACAACCATGAAGGTCAGAATCCCAATCCTTTAAACTAGCCAATGTCTCCATTGCGGGTCAAATCGGGGACACTAATGCAGAAGAGCCAAAACCTAGACAATTACCCTTTTTAGAAAGATTGATTGGCCATTCAAATGATCGAAAATCATGTTCAACGGTGTATTGACACCAGCATTAATTGATAGCGGTGCAATAATTACAACGGTGAGCCAAAGCTTTGCTGCACAGCTACAAGAAACACCACAAATACATGATTTAGAAGAAGTTAAAATATCGATCAAAGGGGCCGACGTGAATGAAATTCCTTATATTGGTTATATAGAAGCCGAAATAAAACATGCCGCTCATTTCTGATCACACATATGATGTACCTAAAGTTTCCGTCCACTAAAGTGAGAACCCTGACAAACGAAGCAAACACAAAACTCGTAAGCCCAAAAATGATGCTTCTAAGTGGGGCTGTATTGAGCAGGCTGCCTTTGACATAATAACGTCGAAGTTAACTACAGCCCCAGTTTTGGCATACGCTGACTACAATAAACCGTTCCGATTGCACACCGGTGCCTCTGCTACCGGTCTTGGTGCGGTTTTATATCAGGAAGGCAGAGTTGTCGCATATGCAAGCCGGAGTCTGAAACCCTCCGAGCGCAACTATCACTCACGAAAATTGGAATTTTTAGCCCTTAAGTGGGCTATGACTGAAAAATTCCATGACTACCTATATGGCGTGCAATTTGAAGATTTTACATATAACAACCCCCTGACCTACGTTCAAAGTACAGCCAAACTTAACGCATGTGGTCAGAGATAGGTTGCTTTCCTTGCCAATTACAATTTTAAAATAAATAACCGTTCTGGCAAGCTCAACATTGAAGCCGATGCGCACTTATGCCAAAGACCTCAGCAGACACTCAGTGACGAAAGTAACATATCGTCAGATGAGAGTTCACACATGTTTACAATTCAGTGTAAACAAGTTGAACCATGCGTGTTACAAGCTATATTTGCTTCACCAACCCAACCCACGACGCAATTTAACCCACCGGATACAAACATATACGATGAGGCTCAGGTATTTGACGACAATGATTGGGTATCAGGTCAGAATACAGATAACGCAATAACATCGTGAGCAAATGCCGTCTGTCGAGCAGATAAAACGTATGACGCCGACAGCAAGATCATATCTGAGACATTTTAAGAAATTGTCTATTTCAAATGATATTGTGTATCATTCCGCCAATATCAAAGGGGAGAAAATACAACGAATTATCATTCCTGAATCAGGTCGTCGCTCTATGTTCAGAGCATTGCACCACGATCTAGGACATCAAGGTCGCGACCGCACACTTTCACTCTTAAAAGAGCGCTTTTATTGGCCAGGAATGGACAATGACGTATCCGACTGGATACATAAGTGCGAACGTTGTGTAAAAAGCAAAGTTCGGCCATCTCGCCCTACCGGGCTTGTAAATATGAGTTAATCATACCACATATAACTGGTATCGATTACTTGTCTTTAGAAATGTCCAAAGGTCGGTATGAGAACATACTAGTGATAACCGATCACTTCACTCGGCACTCACAGGCTATTCCGACCAGTAATCAAACGGCCCGAACCACTGCTAATGTGTTGATGGAAAATTTCTGTGTGCAATACGGCTTTCCTGAAAACTCCATTGTGACAGGGGCAACATTTTCTGCCACGAGTTATCCAAAGATTGTGTCGTATTGCTGGTTTTAAACGCACCCGAACCACTGCGTACCACCCTCAAGGGAACGAGCAATGTGACCCTCTTACAAATGTTACAGTCACTTGAACCGGATCGTATGTCAGATTTGAAATCTGCTATTCCGTCTCTTGTTCACGCATACAACGTGACACGTCACGAAAGTACGGGATTCCCCATACACATTAATATTCGGCAGATCACCTAGATTAGCGATCGATGCAGTACTGGGTCTAAAACGCCAAAATATCGAAGGTTCGTCCCCTTGCCAATACATGAAAACGCTAGAAACGATCCTGAGAAATTCGTACAGTGTTGCAGATCGCCGAGCTCAAAATAAAGGTAATAAAGCAAAAGAGTATTATGACAAAAAGGTCAAATACGCAAAACTTGAATGTAGAGATCGTGTATTACTACGTAACTACGGTTTGCGGGGTAAAAACAAAATTGCCGATGTCTGGGATGAGCACCCCTATGTGGTAATTTCGCAGCCAGACACCGACATACCTGTTTTTCGCATTCAACTCGAAGACGGGAAAGGCGACGCGAAAACAGTTCATCGGAACAATTTACAGTTGATAAACAGGTTGCCGATATGTAGATCGTCTTCATCCGACTCGATACGGAGCCTAGTATCGAACCGACTAGATGTTCGAGATAGTCAAGACGACGCCGACGTCAAGACGTCAATGTCTGACTGTAGCGACACGTATGACAGAGAGTCACCAAACTCACCATACAGACCGCCGCACAAGAGGAAACATGGAGAACCCGGAGGACTTCCTCGTAGATATACCAGGACGACAAGCAGACCCGCGAGATTCACATCCGGCGAGCACATATTAGAACTCGACGTGACTACTGTACCGACCAGTGTGAGTTATTTGTGTAACTGACTATTTTGAGATGAAATTGATATTCAACAGGTATGTTTCAGATGACAGAGTATTTTTTTTTCAGTGTATAATTATGCATTATAATTTCTTGAACATTCAAATATAGCATGTCTATTTTATAAACATCACTGATTATAGGATAATTGATATACCATTTTGAATGTATTTTATAATACGGATGTAGCATGTAATGTCATTCTATAAATATTAAACTATTATTCTAAATTACCTGTATAGTGTTTGCTTAATGTGAACAAACATGGTTTTTTATTATCTATAAATGTGTATTATATAATACAATTTAGTAAGATGTTATAATGAAAAGATGTCGAGGACGCCATCTTGTCGGGGAGGGGAAATACAGTCCATAAAATCAAGCATTATTATGGAATAAACAATAAAACTTTATGAACAATAATAATGCGTCTTGTTGTTATTACAATCCCTGTGGTTAATAAAATAATTATTTTTAAATTAATACAATTAGAGTAGTTGGTTACATTTAGATAGTTATGTTTTATATTTACAGTTATAGTTAGGCAATATTCGTAGATTCAAGACTGAGAATTCTTCAATGAACAAAACTAAACTTTTCTCTTCTTTTGACAATGACTAACAATTACTAACAATCACGCAGATTAAATCCCCAGTCACTGATTGTGTTCACTCAACCAAATGGATTAAATTAATCCATCACAATTTATCACGAAACTTCACATTCGTTCGTGACTTTGAATGTGAAACATTCAACATATATTATATATTTAATATTTATTAAATATATTTCAGGTAACTACTATTTTATATTATTATATATTTTTGCATTGATTAGATTTATGCATTGTCAAGTATTATATATGTATTATTTAATTATTTTAATTTAAATCTAATTGTTAAACTATTGTTAACAATCCGTCGGTTGTTATATATGTATTCGGTTCGTGACTTTGAATGTGAAACATTCAACATATGTTATATATTTAATATTTTTTAAATATATTTCAGACTTTTATTACTTTTGTGTTGTTCTTCGCAACACGATAGCCGGTGACCCACACCCGTATCATACTTAAATCGAACACCGGCAACACATATTAACGGGAGACAACTGCAGTAAACTGATAACTCGCTGCTCTGGTACAGTGAATGTTTGTTTCGTACGTAAACGCTACTGTCAATATGAATCAATAACTGAGGCGGTAAACGAGCAGCGCGTTATTTAATAAATAATGGACATGAGTTCCAATCCTGCTGGTGCAACATTTATTTTATGTGGGTTAAGCTAGTTTATAAACATATGTTCGCATATGGACACGAATACAATGCATAATAAATAATGGACATGAGTTCGAACCCTGCTGGTGCAACATTTATTTTAAAAGTTAAACAGTTAGTATATTTCCACACGATGCATGGGTATTATATTGTCCTTGATATTATTGTCATGCAATTGGTAAATTAAAAAACTTTGAAGAAAAAAACAGCAAATATACACACAAGAAATCAACAAAACAAAAAGTACAAATAAACAAAAAATAACAACTATCACTTAATTGCAATTAAAAATAAAACATTAATAAAATGTTTAAGACCAGGTTCGAACTCGGTTCGCCGACACCAAATTCTTTAGCGCAGACCATTTTTCTGTTGCTAATAATTTTCTGTGTATCAATATGAAAATTATCTGTGTAATGAATGTACCCCTATGAAATGGATCTTTGATGTCTCAGAGGTCGCTGTCTTACTATACTGTTATGTACAATATCGAATGTAAATCAACAAATACTGAATATATGTACCTGATATTTTTCGATTGATTAAACTATAAAGAATGTTCATTATGCAATGCAATAGTTTATGTATTAACATGCGAACATGACTTGGACAATTGCATAATCAGTAGTCATGATTCTATAACTATGTTATATAATCGGTCAACTTAATTCAAATTTAGCCTATTAAAATACACTAAATTATTATTATAACTATACATTCGTACGCTCAACGTTTAATAGGTTCCTTATGAATCATTACAAACAAATAGTGAACATGAAACGATATTGACTTGGCATGTTTGTTTTACATGTTGTGTTATGATATACAGAAAAAGCTAAATCACGGCGTTAACGTTAATCGTCTACAATCTACGTTTCAACCCGTAAAGATCGTTCATGCTGATATGTTATAACATGCAAGTATTTTTCTCTACCGTACACACAAATATAGAAATTTGTTACCTGAACACGTTATCTTGAGATACGCGAATCAGATCCACGTCCGGATGGAGCCAAGTCGGTAAAACACAATATGTATTTCGTGTCCATTTTACATATATATAACACTCTGATTAAACTTTTTTGTATCAACGACTATAGCACTATGTGTGTCCTTATTAATATAAGTTATTATTAATCAACGAAATCAACACAAAAATTTAAACTATTAAAGAGCGCAATACGTCTTATCTAGTTATGTAACACAATTTAATTATACTAAATTGCAGCTTTACTCAAACAACACCCAGGCCGCACTGTCACACCTAGACATGCGCGGGTAATGAAAATATATACTGTTAAAGTGCTATCCGACACGACATCGTCAGTACAGTGCTTGATTGGTCTGAGACGACACGTGATATAAATACTCTTTTTGGTTGGTCATATTATTATGCATTGTATTCGTGTCCATATGCGAACATATGTTTATAAACTAGCTTAACCCACATATGCGCATTTTGACGTGCATAGGTGAAAATATACGTCTTGAAAAATAGTACACACATGGAACATTTATTAAATATTAAATGAAAATCACACAAATAAGATTAGATCGTTGTCTTAGGTTAATACGGTATTTTTTTTTTAAACACGTAGGTCTCGTTTTTTAACAGTAAAATATGTATGTTATAATTATAAATATTGTTCACCGCGACGCTTTTCGCTGGCGCTGGATAACTAGTACTAGTAAAATTGATATGATTGAAATGTACATGAAATACCGCTAAGTGCATGCGCACTAGTGATAACCGCATTGTAGGATGGGAAAGTTTTCAAGTGCTCGATTGTGTAGGCGTGAGTTCTAAGTCTGCTAGAACCGTGTCAAAAAACAAAGTTTTGGTATTTGGCATTGTATATATATATTATACATATCTGATATGTATACGGTTCTAGCAGAATTCGAACTCACCCCGCCCCACAACAAGGGTCTTATATTATAAAACATCCCGTAACTGGCGAATCTCTTAGTATATTTATATACCAAGAAATACCGTCGATATGCCCCTTTTACTGAGTGAAACCTAAATAACAGATACGCAGTGATTTTTATATCAATACCAGATATAGCTTTAACATAAATAATTATGTTATTCTAAATAACCTTGCAAAGTATCGGTTTAGTATAAATATATAGAGCCGCCCTTAATTTAGCAGCACTGTTACGAAGAAAACGTGTAAGTCAAAAAGGTATTTTAATTGTCAAACTATTTAAAATGTGTGCCAAGTGTGCATGCACGGCATATATGGAGGAACGCTCAAAGCAATCTTCTTCGTAATAATTGCAACCAACACATGCTTTATTTAAAACAGAAAGACTCGTGCATGACTGTAGACGTATTAGCCTTATAATCGTACAATAGGCCAACTATTTCATTTTACAGTGACACGTTTTCATGAATGTTATATAGCATGTGGTATGCTTTCATTTTAAGGTAAATAAGGTAATACATGTCGGTCCCGCAGAGGAAATAATTTTACAACGCTTGGTGCAATACGATACCGTTGGAATGTAAACGGGTAAACGCAAAACAGTTAAAATGTCAGAAATGTATGACTGTTTAACAACAGTTCGGAATGTCGAATTTATCCACACGCCAATAATGTGAACGATACGGGTGATATTTTCATTTTAGATGTGAATAGTGATGTCTAAATATTTATGGGGACAGTGAATGAGAGAGATAGACTATTCAAAATTAGATAAAACAAACAACAACACCCAAATATAATTAACATATACGAGCTTTGAAGACGTTGTATGACATAGTATTATATAACTTCGACTGAGTGCATATCCTTTACAATTATTGTGTATATTATGGAAACATATTAACGGCGATAGTATTATTGTATTATGTATTATTGCACACTCTTAAAGTTCCTTCACGTTATTATATTGTATATTTATTTTATTGAATGCTTTTACAACAATGCAATGCAAGTTATTCCAAGATAATTGTTTAATATAAGGTGCAATTAAAAGGGCTTCAAATACATTTAGGTAAATGATGATAAATATAAAATATGTTGTGATGTAAAACGCCCCACCCTCCTTAACCTTTGAGACACAACTTGCTTAAGTGGATACACTATTGATGTTCTAGAAACTAAATGTAATCGGTTCTATAATGCATTCAAACATACATCAAGTCATCTTCTTCAAACCCACTAAAATATGTAGTATATACACGTGTATAATAGACAGCGTTGTTCTTCAATCATCTTAGTTATAGCTGCTGATCATGCTGAATTCACATATTGGAATATATTAAAGTCGCAACTACATGTGTTTATTAGTATACGTTTATTCCGCAAGGTAATTTGGCTTCATAGGGAAATATAACTTTTAACAGGACACCGACTTAAGTTTTAGTAAAACCTATGGCGACATAGATCATGGCATAAATGTGTAACTGTCAAACATGGATGCTTTTATATATATATAATATCTTTCATGTAGAGCATGTTTACAATATAATTACAAATAGATTCTAGTTATTCAAATTATTCAGAAAAATGACGCTCTATCAGTCAGCTATCAGTATTGATCTGTGTCTCATTACAACACAATGTGAACACACTACGTGTATTGTATTGTATTACTTTCTTCAACAGGTAAAATGAATTTTACTATGCATATACATGTATACACCGGAATAACGCATGATTAAGTTATATGTTACTGCTTCAAAGAATGAACGGCGCATACATTATACAAGGCAAATCCATATGGTTTTAAAAAGACAAACTTGTTTAACGTTGCGTTTATACTGTAACATAAGTTTATAGAAATTTCATTGGCGCTCGGAAAGGGGACTTTTAAAACAGTCGCCTCTTTAAATGATTTTGCATTTTGTATTTTACAAATAACAACCTAACACCGAGGGACACCTTTTCAAGAGTTACCAAAATGCCTATGAAATAAATGTTTTATTACTAAAAAAAATGTATTACCTAGATATAGCTTACATTTAAACAATTGCAGCGGGCCTTAATATCCTGAATACAAATCTACTATTGCTTTTATTCAATTTAACGTGATGTTTTGTTATATATCTTGTACTAGCTTTGCATATGTTATGAATATAGGTACATATACGTATTTACTTTGTAACGAACACAGCGCGCGGCGTCACACATTAACAGAATAACGTATTGTGCGCAATATTCCTGTGCATAAAACAGCTAATCCGTACGTGCAGCAGTCAAAAATGTTTACTGTATGGATAAAATGTATATAATTTGTGAAAAACAGTCGCAAACATAGTATTTTCTTTCTTTTTTACATTATTAGCTAATTGGATCTTTATTTATATAGAATATACCGGTAAGCTAATAGATCAATCTGTTTAATTGCAGATTTCGCCGATTTAAAGACGATTTCATACACTGTGATACTAGTAACCATTTTTAGGTACTGACGCGTTCACTTGATACATTGTGTTACTAAAAAAAACTCTTTATCGACCGATACATGCCCCGCTGTGTTCGTTATTTTTTATAACAGTAATCACTGTTTATGGACCAAATCATTCAACTTTGCGTTCATATATTGTGAAAGTTGTAAACACTATTTAAGGACTGGCTCCTTCACAGTTGAGTGTGTACACTGTGATACTAATTTCAGCTGTACAGTGACCGAAACCTTCAGTGTTGTTTTCGTACACTGTCACAGTGGTTAAAGTAACAGTTGTTAGAGACTAACTCCTTCACTGTTCATACACTGTGACATTATTATGCAGAATATGCATTTACCGAACATTTATAAAGCTTCTCAAAGGTTCTTAATATCTAATTTTGACATCCATCTACGGAATCTAATCAAAATAGACACCACTACTCAAATGGTCTTTGATTAAAAACTGCAGCCAATGTTGATTTATTAAAAGTTATCATACGATAACAGTTTGCGGTATATGTTAGTACTTTTTCTGGTGAACGAATATAGTCTCGTTATTTTATCAGTTTATTGGTTGCCAGCAACAGGGTGCTTAAAGTATATATCATAGCTTTTCACCGTACACTTTCAATAACAAAAACGTCAGTTTTTCCCCAACAACATTATTATATGCATGCACACTATACATCATGTGGGACTTTCGTTCCGGTCACTAAGGGAAATAACTCGCACAACCTGACCTCTTAAACGACGACAGCACCGATGACTAAACTCGCGGCCCCTTAGCAAATATCTAATCACAGTCAACCGCCTAACCCCTGCTGGGTGACAATTTATGGCTCTTTGGATCTGTCAAAAGCCGATTTGTAGGAGGTTTCTGATTCTGATAGCCTAGAGAGTTTGGATATACATTATATTAGAAAAAAATCGAGTGTTTTTTAGAGTTGAAATTATTTATTTTTTTCTTCACCCGAGTTAAAATAAAGCAGAGACGTATTATTATCATTTAATACATATGTGTATAGCGTGATTAATTTTAAAATCATAACTAATTATAAGTTGAAGCCAATTTACACTTTTTTCACAATAACATTGTAATAAATATAGGACAGTTTTAAATTTAAAAGAAAAAACGATGTAATAAAAAAATATTAATATTCCAGTTTTAATTGCAAAGTATTATATTCGTTAATTCCAATTTTGAAAAAAACGGATAACTTAATGGCCGGATACATATATAATGGGCACTTATTTACTACTAAATTCAGATCTGATGTTGCTTGCATTTAAACTTCACATACAGTCTATTACTACAACTTTTAACTGAAAATGCAGTTTCAATAATCATGTAACTAGATTATTACATAGGAAATGTGTCTGAACATATTAAAATCTAATATCCCGGATGCAAAAACGCAGATGCTTTTACTTATTAAACAATAATTAGATTTGCAAATACAGTTAGGCCAGAGTATGTTGATTGGTAGTTTCTTGGATCTACCGACCAGATTTTTTGACAATAATTACACACTTTTGTTATTTTACATCCAGTATGTCACTGTGTCACCAAACACATCCTGTGTATTACTATCATGGTGCGATACCAAGTCAAGAAAGGTAGGCCCACCGGGTGTCTCATCAGATAAGATGTTTATATTGAAAGAAGGGCGAGTGTATTTAACTCAAAAAGAACCAAAATATTTTTTAAATATGACTTTTACAAACACTTCACTAGATCGTTTAAAGATCATATTTCCAAAACCATTGGAGCCTAGGCGATATATGTTTGCGTTTAAAATATAGTTAACACGTTCTTGTCCTCTACATGTATTTTCCCTATACCCAGACAAATCAATTCAGCAAACTGAACCGGAGTGAAAGTTGGGTCTGTGGCTCTATTTGAGAAGCACGTGCACGTGTTGCTGTGACTTTCTATACTTAACTTATATATCTGAACGTGAATCTGTAGCATTGTGTTGTTTTAATTATGATATAAATGACAATAAAATCCAAGACTGCGCCAAACGGCAGTAACATGTGATAGACAGTAACATATGATAGACAGTAACATGTGATATACAGTAACATGTGATATACAGTAACATGTGATATACAGCAACATGTGATATACAGTAACATGTGATATACAGTAACATGTGATATACAGTAACATGTGATATACAGTAACATGTGATATACAGTAACGTGTGATATACATGTGTTCTCATAACAATGCTGAATTGTTGGTCCATGGACGTGTTTTATTAGCGTAATATGAGATGTTTGATTAAAAACGTGTGCTTTATAACAATCAAATCATGATACAGTTATTTCGTTTTATTTTCGACGCGCAGATGTGCGGATCTTGCATATGTGATCTTTGGATTTTAAAACAAAATTTTAAATACAAATAAAACACGATATGTTAAAATTCAAGGTATATAGGCAAATAATCGCTTTACACGTGCAATATTTGCTCGTAATACAATGAAACAAAATGATTTTCATATGTAAAAAAAAAAAAAAAAAAAAAAAAATGAAACGAAAAGTGTAATGCAGAAGAACGCCTTTTGTCCAATAGACTATAGTAATGCTAGTACATTTTTTACATTGAATTTTGAACAGAATTAAGTACAGCTGGTAAATAAATATAGCAATAAAGAAATCAGTTGTCTACAGTAGTTGTGAACAATTATTCAGATGTCGGAGTACTGTGTTTATCCTAACCTTGAATAAACCTTAGCGTGCTTTATTGTTTTTTAATTATTAGGAAGGGGTTGGAAAGCTTGTTCGACCTAATGTTAAACGTACCATTGAATTTACTTCTTGCAGCAATCCCAACTGCTGTTCCAAGAGTGGTGTATTGTTTGTTACGGATTACAAATGAGTACTTCTTGCAGCAATCCAAACTAGTACTCGTATATTGCCTTTAGATTATTTAAACTACAAGAAAAGAAACTTAATGTAATAAGGTACTGTGTCTATATAAAGTGGTCTACTATGACAATTAATATAGCGTACATGTATATAATTCACAGAAATGCGCACTAGCAAGGTGACTTTATTAAATGAAGTATAACTATTTGTTATATATGTCATTACAACACAGTTGAATATTTGATTCTTAACATGCGCGGTTAGGTACGTTGTATCAACACTCATTTATTCCGTTATATGTAACTACATTTGACAAAACACGGAACTCGCTGTTTCAGATTGACATGTAGCCAGTAATTTAGCACATATTCTGAGGCGTCTTATTATGCCAGTTGAATCAAAATAACAAACGGAGATAATACGGTAAGATATTTCTAAATTTCGGAAATTGTATATACAATACCACACTGAAATGGATACTATAAGTCCCTACCTATGAATTGTTAAACTTTCTACTTGTTGGTTTTGTGTAGAAGAGATCAAGCTACCTCAACAAGCCTCCACGAGGTCATAACGTGCCATATCGCTATCATTTCTCTTTTTGAGCACTCTAGAGTCCTGACCCAGAAGATGGTAAGTGTATAAATGGAAACATCGGTATGTTAATATCCCATTCTAACTACAACATAATATTCCATTTTTCACCTATATAATTTTGTTTTATTGTAATAATATATTAATACCATCGTTAAGTAGAAAATACATACGGCATAATGTTTTTTTCTTGTTAAGTACACGTTCCAGAAGGATTCGAACACACACTTACACAATCTCGAACTTTAATGGATGATTTGCAACGCTTAACAACATTAACTGTTAAGATGCATGCATGTAGCGGTTCGTCATGTACATTTCTTTCATATCGAGTTTACTTAAACTACTAATTTTCCCGCGCCCGCGAAAAGTGTCACGGTGACAACTTTTATAATTAAAAAACAAACGCAATACATTTCGATTTGTTGATAAAACAGAGGCTTATATGTAAAGTAACAATTTAATAAATACTTAAACACATACGTTTATTTTTGAATATTATACCGTATAGGCAGTCGATACGCCCTTTTAATGTAATGAAATGTCATAAAGTATATTGCAGCTATTTGTTAAGTTTTAAGCTATGTTTTAACAAAATGACAGAGTCTATTCAGTATTACTGCTAGTTAAATTCATATATATTTTAGTCTCTAAGCCAGTTTGTACTTACTAATTAAATAATTAGACCAACATCCACAATTAATAGATGCATAAAGTTAGGTAGACAAGCGGCGATTGCAAATCAAATGCATAGGAGTCTAGTTTCCGTGCTATTTATACAAACACCGAGATACATTGATGATGAGAAGATCGGTCGTAGTTCTGAAGCATTTGAACTCGGGGCCTGGGTAGTATGCAAGTTTCTATTCTGAAAATTTGGTGGTAGTAAAAACTATATAGCTCAAGTGATACACCAATGAACAAAATAGACAGTTAATGAGATAGATAGTTAACATAACATTTTACAGATTTTCGATTTATATCTAGTTCTCTAGACAATAAGTTTCTTTATTATTTTGTTTTGAAACTCACAGTTGACCGTCCTTTTTATAAACAATGCAAAGTCTGCTCGCCAAACATAATTACACCATCTGAAAAGCCTTTATAAAAGAGAGCTGTGATATATTGAATATTCGCAGGTTCGCAGGTGTATTGTACTTACAACGTCAGATAAAGTTTATTAATATCATTTGTGTGATCTCGTTTTATTTCACTTACTGCCTACCTATTTTACTATTGATATTTCCAGTGCTTGTTAAATAATTAAACGTTTAGAGGTTTAGATTCACTACTGTTCTACAACTTTCCCGCATACCTGTCTCGCTTGTCGGGCCCGACATGCCTTCAAAGCAGTCAGCCGTTTTTGCCGACATGCTTGAATTTTCAAAGCGGCAACCCCTTATCAAACGTATTTTTTTTACATCAACAATATGTAATTAAGCACTTGACAGACAGTACACGCACGTTTTTCATGAGGCGTCCGCGACCTTGTGCATGGCGACATACTTTTCGCGCGCTTTTGTATCAAGCACACGCTTTTTACATAAAGATACATGACGGTATTGTTAGTTGATTAAGAACCGCCAATTCATGCATTCTATAACAAAGGTGATTTTTCGGCTTTAAATATCCGCATATATAACTGAATATAACTGAAAACAATGTAATACAAGGGTGGCGATATATAAATTATAAGCATAATCTAAAGCCCTTGTCAACCGAATAATTACACTAATTGTATATAAAACGACATTATATTCAGTTAAATAATTGTTTTGAGTCGTTATGAATTATTTGTTTTACAACTCAATAACGAACAAGGATGACTGGGTCAGCTACAGTTATACGATTTTACCAAGAATGTAACAAGGACTAAAGAGGGTTTTTCTTTGAAGGTAAACTAGGTCAAATCAAATTCCGCCCTGCAGAGGCAATACGTTTACCACGCTTGATGAAGATGTAAGTGCAACACGATACCGTTGGAATGTAAACGGGATAACAGTTAAATGTCATCTATGTTTATAACTTTACAATTTATGTTTGGAATGTTGATATTTCATACCGAGACATTAAGCTATATAAATTAGTTATGAATTTACCTAGAGCATGTTGTCTTTTTAGATTTGGAATGAATATGTCTATATGTTTATGGGGCAGTTGGAGTAAGACATGTTCAATCAAATGGTGAGGTAAATAGTACAGCATTCACAATTAAAATAAATATATAATGCCAATAGTTGATTTACACGTGTAACACCTATGTTTTCCTAACCATGATTGATATAATGTTAAGAGTATATTAGTGGATACATTAAAGACGATAACGATATACACACACAATTCCATGTAGATGTTTTAAACTTCCACATTTAACGCAGTATATAGCTATCAAGAGTCTTTAATGCACATTGGTTACTATAATAAATTTCAGCTTTTGAATATATGTCACCAACGTGAATGTTAACTGAACATGCTTATGACTGCATATTTGATTTGACATTTAAAATGCTTTTGTCACTTTCGGAAGAATTGTTTGCGTATCGCCGCATCACGTTTTATGAGCGTGGTAGGTGTATTGTATTACATTCCTGAACGGTAAAACAGTAACTTTATGATCTAGACCTGGTATTTCGTATCTTTCATGCTTTATTGTGCGCAAATAAAATTTTCACAGTATTACGTTTACAAAGCATTCAACTCAAACTAGTTTGTACCTTCAAGTTGTTGAAGGCCACATTCACTCTATCACGTTGACAAGGCATTCAACTCAAACTAGTTTGTACCTTGTTGAAGGCAACATTCACTCAATCACGATGACAAGACATTCAACTCAAACTAATGTGTACCTTGTTGAAGGCCACATTCAGTCTATCACAATGACAATGCATTCAATTCAAACTAGTTTGTACCTTGTTGAAGGCCACATTCACTCTATCACAATGACAAAGCTTTCAACTCAAACTAGTTTGTACCTTGTTGAAGACCACATTCACTCTATCACAATGTCAAAACATTCAACTCAAACTAGTTTGTACCTTGTTGAAGGCCACATTCACTCTATCACGATGACAAGGTATTCAACTCAAACTTGTTTGTACCTTGTTGGAGGCCACATTCACTTTATCACGATGATAAGGTATTCAACTCAAACTAGTTTGTACCTAGTTGAAGGCCACGTTCACTCTATCACGATGACAAGGCATTCAACTCAAACTAATTTGTACCTTCAAGTTGATGTAGGTCACATTCACTCTATCACGATGACAAGGCATTCAACTCCAACTAGTTTTGTCCCTTGTTGAAGGCCACATTCACTCAATCACAATGACAAAGCATTTAACTCAAACCAGTTTGTACCTTGTTGAAGGCCACATTCACTCTATCACAATGACAATGCATTCAACTCAAACTAGTTTGTCCCTTGTTGAAGGCCACATTCACTCAATCACAATGACAAAGCATTTAACTCAAACAAGTTCGTACCTAGTTGAACGCAACATTTGTCAATCACAATCACAAAGTATTTAACTCAAACAAGTTTGTACCTTCAAGTTGTTGAAGGCCACATTCACTCAATCACAATGACAAAGCATTTAACTCAAACAAGTTTGTACCTTGTTGAAGGCCACATTCACTCAATCGCGAGGACAATGCATTCAACTCCAACTAGTTTGTCCCTTGTTGAAGGTCACTTTCACTCAATCACAATGACAAAGAATTTAACTCAGACAAGTTTGTACCTAGTTGAAGGCCATTATCAGTCAATCACGATGACATGGCAGTTAACTCAAACAAGTTTGTACCTAGTTGAAGGCCACATTCACTCAATCACGATGACAAGGCATTCAACTCCAACTAGTTTGTACCTTGTTAAAGGCCACATTCACTCTATCACGATGACAAGGCATTCAACTCAAATTAGTTTTTACCAGTTGAAGGCCACATATGGTGCATGAACAGAATGAAAATATTCATGTGTGTTTAAGAACATATAAAGCATGCGATTTACCAAAATACTACAACAACAACTTCATATTTATATGTTCTGCGAATGTTAAGATGAATACGTGGTATATTGGCGGACCTTCTTAGAATGTCAGTTTTAACCATACGCGTGGTATTTTGCAATGCGTTTACCACGAAAAACGATAGTGTCAAAGTTCAATTACTATTTTGAAACTGGTTTGACCGCGCAACAAACGTCGATTCAATGAAGTAGGACATATACCTGTAAATTCGCACAAACACCATCCGCCAAAATAGCTATCCGCGTTTACATGCACGTGGTTTTGTCCATATTGCAAATACACACACACAGAAACTAAATGTGTTGCATAGCGTTCTTAGCTTCATCGGAATATAAAATTGTTTTGTACAAAGGAATGCATCTCAGTATGCTCCAAAATGACTGGTACATGTATAGTAATAAAACGGTTAATGTGATATTTCGACACCAAATTGTCGTAAAAAAGTTCTGCAATAATTATGAAACATTAAATGCGCCAATTCTTGAACTAATTCAACTACATTTATTTATACACTGCATGTATAGTCCGTTACATTATGCATTTACTGGCCATGATTTTGGAGCTGATAATAACTCAATATCGACCAATATAAATAAAATAACATAATCACCAACAAACCATTACAGACACTAGCCTATTAAATCGTTTTTACTGGTAAAATGCGTTTACATTCAGAACGATATGCACTATTTGGTTGCAGACCGTTTACATTCAGAACGATATACACTATTTGGTTGCAGACCGTTTACATTCAGAACGATATACACTATTTGGTTGGAGACCGTTTACATTCAGAACGATATACACTATTTGGTTGGAGACTGTTTACATTCAGAACGATATACACTATTTGGTTGGAGACTGTTTACATTCAGAACGATACACTATTTGGTTGGAGACCGTTTACATTCAGAACGATATACATTATTTGGTTGCAGACCGTTTACATTCAGAACGATATACACTATTTGGTTGGAGACCGTTTACATTCAGAACGATATACACTATTTGGTTGGAGACCGTTTACATTCAGAACGATATACACTATTTGGTTGGAGACTGTTTACATTCAGAACGATATACACTACTTGGTTGCAGACCGTTTACATTCAGAACGATACACTATTTGGTTGCAGACCGTTTACATCCAGAACGATATACACTATTTGGTTGCGGACCGTTTACATTCAGAACGATACACTATTTGGTTGCAGACCGTTTTCATTCAGAACGATATACACTATTTGGTTGCAGACCGTTTACATTCAGAACGATATACACTATTTGGTTGGAGACCGTTTACATTCAGAACGATATACACTATTTGGTTGGAGACCGTTTACATTCAGAACGATATACACTATTTGGTTGGAGACCGTTTACTTTCAGAACGATATACACTATTTGGTTGGAGACTGTTTACATTCAGAACATATACACTATTTGGTTGGAGACTGTTACATTCAGAACGATACACTATTTGGTTGGAGACCGTTTACATTCAGAACGATATACACTATTTGGTTGCAGACCGTTTACATTCAGAACGATATACACTATTTGGTTGGAGACCGTTTACATTCAGAACGATATACACTATTTGGTTGGAGACCGTTTACTTTCAGAACGATATACACTATTTGGTTGGAGACTGTTTACATTCAGAACATATACACTAGTTGGTTGCAGACCGTTTACATTCAGAACGATACACTATTTGGTTGCAGACCGTTTACATTCAGAACGATACACTGTTTGGTTGCAGACCGTTTACATTCAGAACGATATACACTATTTGGTTGCAGACCGTTTACATTCAGAACGATACACTATTTGGTTGCAGACCTTTTACATTCAGAACGATATACACTATTTGGTTGCAGACTGTTTACATTCAGAACGATATACACTATTTGGTTGGAGACTGTTTACATTCAGAACGATATACACTATTTGGTTGGAGACCGTTTACATTCAGAACGATATACACTATTTGGTTGCAGACTGTTAACGAAAGGAGCCAGTTTTGTGTAATTAATATTTTTAATTAAATTATGCGAAATGTCTTTCACTATATGGACGCTATGTTCTAGAATTGTTTTACATCCAAGATCACAAAAATATTACTTAAAAACGTATGAAACATTTAGTTTTGTGTGTTATCTATCGGATTCTATATTGCTTTAAAAGAGTATTCCCCTTTAAATTACATAAATATATGATTTTATACCATTTATTCATCTGCCCCTGTACTCCAAAACGTGTAGGCGAATTTGCATATCTTCCTCCTTCCTCATTCAGCATGTAGGAAAGTGGCCAATCAAAGTTTTGTGTTGCAGTACGTGGATCTATTTAAGGAAACTCGGTTTTCGGTAGCCAGAATATGATATCTTTGTTTACCAGTTTCTTATAATGTCTAAAGCACATCGTGTGACAAGCTTATTAATTTGGCAAAAGAGATGCGAACTTTACCGCCTAAAGGTATTTATAAAGGGAAGTTTACACTTTTCGGGCATATAATGAACCTTACGATAATAACTTCTTTGCTTTTGTTCATTGCCATTGTTACAGAGCCAGTTCTTATAAT